>JADLZK010007301.1:0-14751 GCA_015847255.1 Hyparrhenia diplandra
CTTCCTTTGTCACCGTTGTGGTTTAGCTGCGACCATGACGATGGGCTGAAATTTAGTTTTCCAAGCGATATCTATACGGATGTGGGTTGGACTTGTGTTCTCTCATGGGTCGGCGTTTAGGCGGTGGGTGCCTTTCAGATGTAGGCAATAAAGAATTTATAAGCGTGTGCCCCCCTCCCTCAATAAACGTGCGCCAAGATGAACCGCGGGGACATAGCGGTTTTATCACGGTTAAGGCCAGCGGGGCCCCTCGTCCGGCGAGGGGTGTGTCTGCTACCGTGTTACCTGGCGGCTCAAAGGTGAGCGCTGCGGTAGGGGTTGCGAGGCGGCGGCGAAGAGGAGAAGCGGTCTCAAGCTACGATGATGATTTATGATGGTGGTGGTGGTGTGCGGTTTCCTCAATGTGAGCTGAGTTGAGTTGAAAAAGTCCCCCCTTTCAATGAAGAGGCATTACTCCCCTTTTATAGGAGGAAAGGAGAGATAATAATGTTTATACGAATTGGACGCCTAGGTGGTTAATTCGAGAGGCTACACACAGGTTGCATGTCTTGATCTAGCTTAGGGGTTGGTGGCTTGGATGTTGCTTAGCGCGCGACTGCGTCCGGATCCGATGAGTGGGCGTGTGCGTCCCTGGCCGCAGCGATGAGGTCTGTGAGCGTCCCTCACAATCCGCATGGCGAGGGCGGTCCCGGAGAGGTGGCGGCTATGCGTGTCAAGTGCGGTGCTGGCCCAGCGTGGCGTTTTGGCGGTGCTGCGGGAAATGAGCGAGTGTCATCACGGTTTTCCCGTCTTGCGGGTGCGTAACAAATCAACTGGTTGACTTCGCGTCCCCATCGGTCGCGGATTAGGGGAGGCGTTACAGTGATTCGATTTGGTAGGCGTGTCGATGTACTTTGGCGCCTGCGCTGAGTACAATCGCGATTGAATCTGGCGGTTTTTCCCTTCCTCGGGACGGAACCTCCGCGGCGTTGGCGTGACCGACGCCAGGCTGGTTAGGTCTGCCTGGCGAGAGGATGGAAATTTGGTGCTCCCTCGGGGCGGAGTTTCTTTCGCGCCGAGGTGGTGAGCTAGAGCCACCCTCGGGCCGAAGCGAGAGATTTCTCGGGGACGGTGAGCTAGGCGGCCTCGGACGAAAAGCGGAAGATCGCGTGGTGAGTAGAGCCATGGTTTTGGGCTGGCGTCGGCGTGGATGCGTCATGGTTCGTTGTTTTTGTAGGAGTCCTTGACGCTTGTCGCCGTGGTACGTAATAAGCTCTTTCGCGTCGTGATGACTCCATTTTGGGCGCACTTTGTGGGCGTCCGAGGTAGGCGATTTGTGCGTCATGTGGCGTCGTGGCCAATGGCACGGTCCATCGTCAGCGAGTCCCTCGAGTCGCGGGATGATAGCGAGGCTAGGTTTTCTAGGCCTTAGCGGGCGTGATTCTCATAGTTTGGAGAATGTCTGCCTAATATTTTAGGTCCGATCGGTCCAAGCCCCGGCGGTGTGGACTGTCGCGGGGGATTCGCCGTTCCGTCGCCTTGTTGTTTCTCGGGGTGGTTCGTCTCACGAAAGAGTGCTTGTAGCGTCTGGTTGTGCTATAGCCCAGAGGCCTCGAATGGAATGGCGGATTCCTTGAGGTCTTTTATATACTCGCGCGTAAGACGAAATAAGCTCTTAAGTGCGGCTTATTTGTGCGAGATGCATTCATTTTGCGTGGGCGGCGAGGCCCAGTATTATGTAATGCGCAAAAAGAGTAGACCGGGCCTCCTCGACTTTGATTATGCTGCTCCTCTGCGCCCTCACGAAAGGGGTGGAGGAGGGAACACGTCACAATACCGCTAAGCGAATGTGCAGTGCTCCGGTGGCGTTATGGCGAAGTACATTTAATGCGGATGTGCGTGCCTGCGCCGAGCAAGAGTCGGCTATGTGATCGAGATTCACCCTGAAGACACACACGGACGCTTAGCGGAATCGAGGTTTTGAAGCGGACCAACCCCAGGAGCATGTAGGCCTCCCGCGGATGGGACATCTCTATAAGCGACACCGCGGGTACGTAAACCACATTCGAAATCCGAGCGCGGGGGCGGGTATAAGCTGAGTTGTGCATTTCCCTCAGTCACGGCTCGGGTTATCACGGCGGCTGTAAAACCCTTGCGGGCGGCGCAACCTGCGAGCGTAGGGTGTATGTGGCGAGCTTCGTTTGGTTTCAGCGGGCGAGGAACATCCAGCAGGCGCGACTTTGCCCGCGGTGGCGCTGGCTTTGGATATGGGTGGCCGGACGGTTTTACCCAGGCGGAAGGCGAAAGCGTCTGATGCGCCCGCACGCGCGAGGTGGCGCGCTATTGCGAGCTTGATGGGGCGGCGCCTTCGTCTTCGTCGGCGGGGCGGGTCCCGTCGAGGTGCATTAATGCACGGCGAGTTCCACCAGCGGCTTGGCGTTGGATGGCGGTTCTCGCTCCATCATGGAGCGTCCATTCGCGAGTCGGTTACGATTGCGGCGCGGTTTTGCCTTCCCCTTCCTATAAATATGAAGAGTAGCCGTAGCGTAGAGTAGATTACTCCCTTGCAGCAGCCGCCGCCTTCTTGCCTTCTTGCTTTGCGGCAATGTCGGGAGATAGAGATAGTGTGGGAGAGATTAAGGGAGAGATTCACTTGCCTGCGTGCTTTCGTGTGATCGGGGGTTGCTAGCGGTTGCCACCCTTGCGCCTCGCCTTTCATCCATAGCGCGGTCGAGGTAAGCGGTGGCGGCGTGAGGGGTAGCTTAGCTGGCGCGTGGCGCGAGGTCGGCTGGCGGCGGAGGAAAACTCCGCGTCGTACGTCGATGAAAGGAGCTTCTTACGTCCCGCACCGATGAGCAGCGGCGGAGTGGATTACTCCGGATTGGGCGAGGAGCCTAACCCTCGATAGCTCACGTGGTGAAGCTTGATGGATCTTCGCGGACGCCGGTATCTTGCGGATTTCGGTTCACTCGAGCGTCCTCCACTACTATGAAATGCGAGCTTCATCATACGCCCCGAACTTCGATCTCGAGGCGCCATCTTACGTCACCCCGCTTTACGAGGATTCACGGGGATCGAGCGCGTAAGGACCTGCGGTTTGTGGTTCCTTCAAAGGCGGACCTTACCGCACACCGATGCGCCTTGAGGGCCAACCCGCGAGAGCGAGCTGCGGCGTGGGGCTGCTTGGCAGCTCAAGTCGCTTTCGGGCGAGCGAGGCGAAGGCGGCGTGGGTACATCATCTCCAAGCTCACCTCGCTCCAACGAGGGGTGTAGCAAGATGCGGTGGTTCTACCTCGCCCTAGCGGCGAAAACGGCGCTTCCGTGTACCGCGAGCGTGTCCTCAAGCATCGCGCGAAGTGGGCGGGGTCCCCGCGGAGGATCATCATGGGTTGGAGGGCCTAAAGGCGAGGCGGTCCTGCGGCTCGAGGAAAGGGCGTGAATCTTTGCTGCGTGGTCGCCGCTTTTCATGGCGGTGCGTCGGGTATTTGCGTTGATGGCTGCGCCCTTTGCTCATGTGCCAAATGACCCCGAGCGCCCGGTCTTGAGTGGCGTCGAGATGTCGAGGGCATACGCTTTCCACCCGATGCTACTGGCCAAGAGGGTGAGGATGCGTTGAGGGTCAACACCCGACCGCGTATCCCGAGATCCCCATGCGCTGGCGAGGGTATATCTCCACAGAGTAAGTGCTTCTTGACTTGCGGTGTCCTTGCATTGCCGGTGCATTGTAAGCCATGGCTGTTCTCACTCTTTCTTACGGCGAGCGTACGTCCGGATACAGCGACTCCCCTCAGCTTTTGTGCGGCATTGGATACCCGATCGCGGTGGCGAACGTCTCTTCGGAGCGAGCTGCTGGCTGGCGTTGAAAGAAGGAGGAGAGGAAAAGAAGAAAGCGTGGCTCGCGAAGCGTCGGGCGAGCGGTGAGGCGAGCGAGTCACCGACACCTCGACCCGCGAAGAAGGGCGAGGTCAGGAGGACGATTCTGCGTGAACTTTCGTCGGATAGCGGCGGTGGCGGCTTCGGATAAGGCCAGAGCCATGGGGCTCCCGACCAAGTGAGCCGTTCTGAGCGAGCCACGAGGCACGGCGTCGGGGGACTTCGCTGGCGCTGCGTGCGCAGGGGCTCTTCGGTAGAGTCCTCGGGGCCCGGGTTGGAGGGTGCCGCGTAGGCACCGGCGTCGCGGGGTGAGGCCGAAGAGAAAAGTGACACCTCATCGCGGGTACCCCGGCGCCATGAAAGCGCGATTCGTTGGGGACGGCCCGTGACCCCGTCGATCCGGCCCGCGTGTATGCAGAGCGTCGTGGGGAGGCGGCGGCGCGTCGAGATGCGATACGCGAGTCGCGGCCATCGCGAGCCTGCGTCGGGCGCGGCGTCCCCTCGAGGCCGTGAGTTTTCTTTTAGCCTCGGCGATCTTGATCTTCTTACGGCATATGATTGCTTTGTCACGACACGTTCTTGACTTAGAAGCAGGAGCGCCTGTTGGCTAGCACCCCAAGAAGGCCTTGAAGGCTAGCGTTTCCCGACCTGGGAGCGATGCGAGAGTCGCGCGGCAGAGATATAAATCTTTTGCCCTCGTCGAATCCTCTGGTGGCGCCCGGCCTCCGAGCGAGTGAAGTCGGACGAGCCCGGCTGCCGCGAAGGCCACCGAGGTAGTCGCGAGCTCTGGTAGCGATGAGTAGGTGCGGCTATTATGGATGGATGATGCGTCGACTGCAGGCACCGGTCGAGAGCCCATGGCGTCGGCTTCGGTCTTGCGGAGGCGGTGAGCCGACATGAAGGGTACGGTAGCGCGCCGCCCATCGGCGGTGAGCCTTTGCGGGAGTTCTCACAAGAAGGAGCTCTTCATGGCGGCGAGCGCGCAAGTCCCGCTTCGCGCGACCTTCGCAGCCGTCCGAGTTCGCGGTATAACCCCGACTTCAGCTACTCGCGTGTCAGGGGTTGAGCGAGCCCTTGGCGGCGTCAGATGCGCCGGCCATGGCGAAGGGCGGTGCCCGTGAGTCGATTCGAAGGCCCCTACGGACTTCCTCTTGACCGGGTTCGGTTGCGGGGAGTTCGCGGTGGAGAGATGTATCCTCGGCCCGAGCACCGAAGCGGTCCACCTGACCATCAGGTAGCTTGCGCAGGGGCGGCCGCAGCGGTGAGTAAAGCGGCCGCCGAGGTCACAGGTGGAGAACCTGGCGGATCCGTCGATGGAGCGCGCGAGGAGACTGGCGAGGTCGGGGGCGCCATAGCGGCCGACTTGCGAGGAAGTGTCGGCGCGGTAAGTGTGCTTGATGGTTATCCCGCGCGTCGCGGCTTGTGTACTTGTATTAGTAGTATGCGTCGTTGCGGAGCTCTCCGTCACCGCCGAGAAGTCGGCACCATGCGCGAGCGTTACGAGCCGGCGCCCTTGGGTCAAACTTCGGGTAAAAGTTGATGAAGGCCAGGCCGAGACCTCCGGCTTGCTGCCCTTCTACGAGAGAGGAGTCCCCAGCGGCCCGGACCACGAGTAGAACTTTAGTCGAAGGCGAGGTAGAAACGGCAAGGTGGCGTAGCGTGGCTTCGAGATGAGCCGCGTTTTGAAGAGCTGCGGATCCGGTCCCTCCAGTCACGAAGGAGTGCGCATGATGGCGGGGACGGTCCCGGGGAAGGGAAAGCGGCGAGCGGTAGATGCGATACCTTGAACACTCGCGCTCGGCGGATTGGTGTCGGCGAGACCCTCGGGGAAGGAAAGGAAGGCTCCGCAGAGTACGCTCAGCGGATGAGCCGCGCTGGCGTGATCTTTGTGCGAGCGGTGAGTGCCAAAGTGCGTCTTCTTCATAGTGAGACTTTTGCCCGGTCGTCTTGTCTTGCTAACTTCGGTTTTGAGCACCAATTTCGAAGCGGAGAAGGTGGGACGGGCGTGGTATTCACGCGGCACGCAGTGCGGTTTGGAAAGCGGGCGAAGTCACGTACCGAGGCTGGAAGAGGCCTTGTCGGACTTCGTCGCGCTTTAGAATTGAACAACACGGAGGTTAGCCCCTCGGCCTGCCGGCCTTTGGCGCGCCGTGGGTAGCTACCTCCAGTCGAGCTCGAGCGCTCGGTGCGGCGTCTTGGACATGTATGGCCGTTTACGCTCTCACTTCGATGGAGTCAATGTCTTTGAGCGGCGTTGCGAGCTTCTTCCTGATTCCGGCGATGAGAGGAAGTTGATCCCATCGAGAGGATGCTGGCGATGCACTGAGGCTTCGAGCGTTATGCGACCGTGGGCCGGCGGCGACGTTGGCCTCAGCGAGGATGAAGTGTGTCCCGTGCACTCACCCCCATAGAGTCAACCTAGTAGGCGGACGCGGAATGAGTGGGCGCCGGTCAGAGGATCGCCCGGCGAGTCGACTCCTCCCTCGAAAGCGGTTATGCGAGGTGTTGCTGCATGCCAGCAGCGCGGCTGGCTGCGTCGTGCTGGGGTAGGCGCGGAGTGGATGAAGCCCACCACCGCACTGACCTCTCCTTGTATGGAAAAATTGGAGCTTGTGAGATGGATGTATATAAACAATGGCGCGCGAGGAGTGTCATGGCCTTGGCGGGTGCATTGCTGTTTATGTTGCGTTTTCGAATTTGTTACCGTTTATTGTGTGGAGGGTAAACTTGCTTTTCTCGCTTCTGGCGAAGATGGTAACGTGGGCATGGCAGAAGCGATCCATACGGATAAGCTAGAAGAGCGTCCGTTTGCCAGTTTACCCCTTGCTTTGGATTGTCGTGGCGACGCCGCCAACTTAAGCGATTGTTTAGAAATCTTATGAAAACTTTTTTCTTTGAAAAAAAAAGTTTTGAAAAAAAGGAAAGGGAGGGTTTCAGGGGGTCCCCATGTAGCCCGAGGAGTTTTAGTCTTGTATTTGGGCGTGGCTAAAACTCCCTTAAGGTTTACACGAAAAGCACCCCGTAAAAGATGTAGATCTTTTATTGAGTGAAAAAAAACTTTCTTGATGTTGACTTCTAGTCGAAATTTAAGGGTAGAAAGCGGCGTAAACATTCTATGTTCAAGGCGTTGGTAGACTTAGCCCTTCGTTTTTCGGTTTGTAGGTCGGGCCTTAATATTTCGGCGATGAAATAAGGCCCTTCGAGGGAATGGCGTGAGTTTGTGGCGCCCTTTGTTGTCATGCAATCTTGACTGACGCGGGGTGGTTGATTTGGAACTCCCGAGCTGGCAGCTTGGCGTGATACTGCGCCAAAAGCTTGTTGGTATCTTCTTTGAGTGCGGGGCGCCAGCGTCACCGGGCTTCATCAACTTGGTCGATGGAGTCTTGCCTGCTTCTTTGGTTGCCTTGCTGTGATTAGGCTTCGCTTGAGCGGACCCATATTCAGTATACGTAGGCAAGATGAGCCTCGGCCCCATGAACTAGAAAGGGATGGGTGAACCGGACAGTGGCTCCGGCTTTTAAGATTGTTGAAGGCTCCATAGAACCCGGCGGCGACTCTTAGTACCATCTTTTTCCCGTATTGGTTTAGCTGATTGAAGATCACCGGCGAGCCCTTGCGGGATCATGCGTTAGGCCGCTTCCACTGACGCGTTGGTCTTGAGTGTACTTTACGGCGTAGAGTATCCCACTTTCGGATGCCATAGTAAATTACGCAAAAGTCGAGAACTTCTTCCCCGCGAAAGTTGGTTCCGTTGTCCGTGATGATGGAGTTGGGGACTCGAAGCGAGAATGATATCAGTAGAATTTCACGTTTCCCGTGTGAGGGTTCACCACGGAGTAGAGCCCGATCCATTTGGGAGAACTTTTGTCAATGGTGACTAGGGCGTGAGTGTGTCCTCGAGCGCCCTTTTGAGGGCCCAATCATATCAGAGTCCCCACCGCGCAAATAGCCCACGTAGAGAGGTATGGTTTCTCGGTCGCTGAGGCTTGGAGGTCGTCTGCGTGGCGTAGAATTGGCATTCGCTTTCGCAGGCACGCCGCGACTTTGGTTACGCGTCACCGAGAGCAGCGAGAGGCGATAGAAGCCTTGCACGAAGACTTTACCGACTAGAGTCCTGCGACGGCGTGATGGCCACACTGTCCCTCGGTGAGTGTCTCGAGAAGTTCTTGGCCTTGGTGGGGTATGCATGGCATGTATACTCGAGCTCCTCTCTTGTAGAGTTCCCCTTTCTCTCCAATCGATTGTGAAGGATGGCCCTTGGGGCTAGCGCTGACCGGTCTTATCACCGGTGCTTCTCACCGGGTGAGTACTCCCGCCGGCCGGTTTTTCTCGGTCGAGGGCGGGTGCGACCGCCATGCTTGAGTGTAGCTAGCGTGTGCGCCCTCGTGAGGCCAGTGCCAGAAACATGACTTGCAGCGAGTTTTATCAAGGTCTCGGGGTGAGCGTTGAGAGCGGTACCAGAGTTCTGCGACGCTGGCGATTCATCGCGGCCTGCGTTGCCAGCGTCTCGGCGTATGCTTGTGTTTAAGCCCGCTGGAATTTTTCCTCCAATTTTAGCACTTCGAGGCAATACGCCTCTATCTTCCCGGATGGTAACGCGTAGAGGCCTTCATGACTTGATGCGATGACCAGCTGCGAATCCCCACGGTTTCCAGCGTCGGTTAGAGTCGCGCGATCAGGAAGGCGATTGACGCGGCGCCTGCGTATTACCGCGGCGTTGTTGGGCGGGGAAAATGCGGCCGGATGGCATACCTGCGCGTGAATCCCAAGGGGTGAGATGAAGAGCAAACCGGCCCCAGCGCTGCCTTCATCATGGATCCATCAAAGTACATGGTCCGAGCTACTCGGCGCGGATGGCGGGGAGTTAGGCTAGCGTGTCAGTCACTCGGCCACAAAAGTCGGCGGGGACTTGCGATTTGGTGGCCTTGCGGCGAGAGCGATATAGTTTAAGCCCATGAGCTCCACCGCCCACTTGCGCCACTCTTCCCGCGTGGCCTCTACCGGTTTTGGAGGATCTCCCCAGAAAGCGAGGATACCACGCGGCAGCTGGAGTGCGCAAGGAAGTAGTGGCGAAGTTTTCCTTCGTGCCCGATGCGATGGCGTACAATAGCCACGCATGCGAATACCTTGTCTTGGTGGCCGGAAGGACTTCAGCGATGAAGAGTAAGCGAGCGTTGAACTAGCAGCGTGTGTCCCTCTTCCCGGCAGCTCAACTTCGACCACCCGTGGCCGACTACGGGTAGTGGGCGTGGCGTATATAAGAGGGTTTCTCACGGGTTTTGGCGGTACTAGGACGGTGGGTTTTGTTAGGAGCTTCTTGAGGTTGTCGGGCACTCTTGACCTCGGGGTCGAACTTTCGCCTTTCGGACTTGCGAAGGAGCGGTAGAGGGGAGGCCGCTCCCGTGAGATGAACGCCTTAATGACGCGGCGGCCGCATGACGTCCACGTACTCCCTTGAGATCTTGGATCGGACCCATCTTGGTGATTGCGTCAACCTTAGTGGGTTTTGCTTCGATGCCTGCGTTGAGAGCTGATAAACCGGCGGCGGCATCCTCGAGAGGGACCCGAATACGCGCACTTTTGAGAGGTTGAGCTTGAACTCCCTTCTTGTTTGGAAGGCACTTTCGAAGGTTTTCCCGAGGGTCGCCCACGAGTGCGGCGTTTTCTTGGATTTGACCACTATGTAAATTAGTGCTTAGGCCTCCCGCGATCCTTCAATGAGTTCCCCGAAGATGATTTGCATGCCCGTGCGGTATGTTGCGGCGTTCCTCGGACGAAGGACATGGTGAGGTAGCAATACATCGAAGGTGTTATGAGCAGTGCGAGCTAGGTGGGACTCTTTCATTTTGATGCGGTGATAAGCGGAATGCAGCGTCAGAAAAGGACAGCGTTTCACATCGCGATAGATGCGACAATTTGAGTGATTCGAGGCAAAAGGAAAGGAACTTCGGACATGCTTTTGTTGAAGACTAGTGTAGTCCACACATCCGTCATTTCCATTCTTTTTCTCTACTAATACGAGTTAGCTAACCACTTTTCGAGGTGGAATACTTCCTTTATGAATCCAGGCCTCCATTAGCTTGTGGATCTCTGCGTACGATGATCTTAAACGGCGTCATCAAAAGCGGCGCCAGCTATTTGCACATGGCCAGCTTTGAGCGGCCCGGATGTCTAGCAGGGTGCTTTCGCGACATCCCTCGGTATGCGGCATGTCGGCGAGGTCCCCCGCACTAAGCGTCTTGCTTGGCATTGGCGGAGGAAGTAAGCACGGCGAGGCTGCTGATCGGATCGAGTCGGTGATGAGCGGCTTCTCCTTGAGGTTCTTAGGATCGAGTGGGATCTTCTTGGTGCCGAGGGCGCTCAGAAGCTCCGGCCGTGGCGCGGCCTCATGCTACGTCGTGATTTAGATCAAAAGCTTCTCTTACCGCGCGCGGCGTGGCGCCTCGGCAATGGCGAGTGCCTCGGCATACTCCACGCTCTCCACGTCGCGCTCAGTATGCATGATGGTGTGAGGGCGATCGTGATGACACCCGCCGACGCGGCATCTTAGCTTGAGCGTGAATACGTGTAGTTAGGCGACCATGAACTTAGCTGTAGCGAGACGCGCGCGAAAGGGAGTGCGTGGTAAGGTACATGGACTAGGATCTCAAATGTGAGAGTCTCTTGCACGAAGTTGAGGGTCACGAAGCAAACGGTAGAGTCGATGCGAGAGGGGCTTTAAACGCTTCTTGGGGGCGGCGCCATTGAATCTTGCGGCCCTCGAACGGATCTTGAACTTGTCTACCTCGAGGAGGTGAGGGTTTCTTACGTAGATGAGGTTGGTGCTCCCCTCCGTCCATAAGGACTTTGGTAGCAGGCGAGTATTTGGCGATGATAGGATCCCACCACGGTGGATAAGCCCCGAGTTAGGATGTGCTTTGGGGGTGATCCAGGTCGAAGGTGATGGCACATGTCCGAGGCACTTACTTGGCGGCCGGGGTTCTTTGGTTCCGTGGCATAGACACTCCGGCGGCTCCTTCTTCTTATTTGTCGCTCGCCGCGAACATATTCTTTGCGTCTTTGCCGCTGAAGATCATGAAAGCGGTTATTCACCGCCGGGAACTCTCGTTGCCCTTAGCGCCACCCGGGAGAACCTCTTCTTCTTCACCCTCGGGGATGGCCGAGCTTGGCGAAATGTTGGCGTACCCTCTTGCACTCCCCAGAGGGTATGCTTGACCGGGTAGCTATGGTTACAGCGGCTTCTTGAGCATGTCATGAAGGTTTCTTGTGAAATTCGGGGCCCCTACGATCGGCGCGACCACCATGTCTTCATGAATTAAACAGAGGCGTGGCCCATGACCTTCGCGGCTCTTTCTTTCTTTTTCTTTCTTGCCCTCAGGGTTGCGATCCCTCGGGCTCCTCTTCCTTAGCGGCTTTCCATTTGCGAGCCACTGATTGAGCAGGCTGAAACCTCCTCACCGTTAGCGAACTTGGTGGCGTGTCCATCGGCTTCGTTTGCCTGCGGTGAAGTGTCCGGCGCCCGGCTTCTTCCGCGAGGTCGGCGCAAGTGGTGCCGGCCAAAAGGACCCCGATAGCGTCGAATCCGTCACATTAGGGGCTTCGGTCCATTTGCCGGAAGCGCCCGGATGTGGTCCGCGAGGGATTAGCGTGGATTTTTGTCGGCCGATTTGGAGATCCCGAGTTACGGCGTAGGTATGTGCCTACGGGAGTTACGCGGAAGGTTCTCACCAAAGTCCCTGATTTGATATGAGGTTGGGTGGAAGGTGTTCCGGCCAAGCTCGCAGCCGACTTCGGAGAGTGCGAGGGGCAAATTTACGATTATCACTTTGTCGCCATCGTGTGCCTACTGCGGCCAGCATGCCAGCTGATCAGTCGTCGGCCATACCCCGGGGCGGGTCTCTCCACGTGTACTTCTCGAGATGGCTCGGGGGCTGAAAGCAGCAGCGAGTGGTGCCCTCGATGTCACTGGTGAAGGCACGAGGCGAGGCCGGATCGAGGTACCCTCGGTCTCGACGACGCACATGCGCCTGGCGTCGCTTATCGTCCAGGCGAGCCACCGCCGTGGCGACCCGGCTACGCGGATCGATCTGTCCGCGAGGTCGGGGCGCCTCGGTTCTTGGTGGCGGTCGCGGGTCTTCTATCGCGTTCCCAGGCGCGGGCGGTTACAGCGGTTGTGCGTCGGCGCTCGGGCGGCCTTGCCGAGCTCGGCTCGTCCGGTGGGCGCGAGCCACTGCCCTAGGGCCATGATTCCTCTGCCGCGTGGCGTCCGCGGCCCGATCGGGAAGCGGAACTTTACTACGTTTGTCACCGCGCCTTGTCAAAGGAGTTGGCGGGAGGCCTTCGGTATCGCCTACCCTCGGTAGTGGAGGGCTCGGGCATTTCTCGTACCAACATGGCGGCGCCGCCCGCGTGAAATGGCGCTCATTGAGCGGGGCGCTATCGCGGGGATTGGAGGCACTCCAGTACGGTCCGCGCGTCGCCGCCATTGTGCAGGCTTGAGGTGCCCTCGGGGCACGCTCGATGAGCTGCTGCTCGGACTCGGATGTTTTGCTCCGGTCGGCGGGTCGGGCGGTCGCGCGGTCGTTCCTGCAAATCTAGTAGCTGGGCGTTTTGGTAGGCGGTGCGGCGTGCCCTTCTGGATGGACGGGGCGGGAAACGCCCGTGGCCCGGGCTTCGATGCATGGCGATGCGTCAGCGTCGTCTTGCCGAAGGCGTCGGTGAGGCGGCCATCTGTGGCGGGTCACTCGACATTGAAGCATTCCGGCGTGTGGTCATAGTACTCGTCTTCATCGTCGGTGCCGCGGTCGCGTAGTCGTGCACGGAGGAGGTTTGATTCTCGGGCGGTAGGGCGGAGTCCCCTCGGCTCGAGGACGGGCCGAGGTGAACGGGAGGAGTGGCATGGCGAGTCGATCCGCGTCACTGTGGAGGATCGCGCTCCTCGAAAGTGAATGTTCATGGGATAGCGCTCCGTGAGCGGCGGTGAGTCTAGCTTCGTGCTCTCTGGCGAGAGCGGCGAGGTTTCCGCGGCGCGTGAGATTCGCAGGGACTCCCTCCCGGGATGTCGGGCGGAGCGTTTTCCGGCGATTAGGGGTTTGAGGGTACCACTGCCGCGAGTGGGTGGCGGGTAAGGTATTTCGGGGCCTGGGGTTCACGAGAGCCATGCCGCAGTCGGCGCAGGGGATCGCGTCGGCGGAGTGAGAATCCGTTGCTTGGGCGCGCCTTTAGCGCGCGTGATGGATCGCCTTGCGCACGCCTGCGCGGCGGCGTGATGATGGAGCTTGCAGCGGTGGCGATCGCGCCCTCGCTTCTGCCGATACGTCGAGGCGGAAGGATCATCACCGTGAGTTGTGGCGGCGCCACAAATGCGGCGTTCGAAGACGATGAGTGTTCAGCGGCGGGGCTTCGTGCTCCGGCGGCGAGGTGAAGCTTGAGCGGAAGCGCCATGAGAGCGGCAGTGCACGGATTGCACCGGCGCCCCCTACTAGCGCTAAGCGTCGGCGTTCGAGGAGCGGTGGAGTGCCTCGGGTCGCGGCAATAAGGAGATTTATAAGACGTGTGCCCCCTCCCTCAATGGCGTAGTGCAAGATGGACCGCGGGGCCTTAGCGGTTTATCACGAGTTCCCGACCAGCGGGGCCCCTACGTCCAGCGGGAGGTGTGTCACTGCTGACGTGTTACCTGGCGGCTCAAAGGTGAGCTGCGGTAGGGGTTCTGGCTGACAGCGGGGAGGCGGGTCTCAAAGCCCCACGATGCGTGGGTTATGATGGTGGTGGTGTCGCGGTTTCCTCGTGTGACCGGAGTTGAGTTGATCCCCCTTTCAATGGGGCATGTACTCCCCTTTTTATAGGAGAAGGAGAGAGATAATGTTTATCTACGGTGGGCGCCCTAGGTGGCTAATTCCGAGGCTACACGGTTGCATGTTGATCTTGCTAGAGGGTTGGTGGCTTGGATGTTGCTTGAGCGAACCGCAGCGTCCGGGATCCGATGGTGGGCGTCGTCGCGTCCACTGGCGCGGCCCGAGAGTCTGTGAGCGTCCCTCACAATCCGCATGGCGGGAGGTCGCGAGAGGTCGGCTATGCGTGTCGAAGTGCAGGTGTCACGGCCCAGCGTGGCGTTTTGGCGGTGCTGCAGGGAAATGAGCGAGTGTCATCACGGTTTCCGCGTCTTAGGGTGGCGTAACGCGTCCTGCGGTTGACTTTTCGCGTCCCATCGATCGGATTAGGGGGAGGCGGTCGATTCGATTGTTTGTAGGCGTGTCGATGCGCTGGCGCCCTGCGCTGTCGTGCAATCGCGATGAATCGCGGCGGTTTCCCTTCCTCCGGGGCCGGAACCTCCACGCCCAGGGTCGGCGACCCTAGGCGAGGCTGGTTGAGCTGCCTCGCTGAGGATGGAGGAGCTGGTCTCCCTCGAGGCGGCGAGTTTTGCGCCCGAGGGTGGTGAGCTAGGCCACCCTCGGCGGGCCGAAGGGGAGATTTCTCCGGTACGGTGAGCTAGGCGACCTCGGAGCGAAAGCGGGAGATGCGTGGTGCGAGTCCGAGCCATGGTTTTGGTCTGGCTGTCGGCGTGGATCGTCATGGTTGCGTTGTTTTTGTAGAGGTCCTTGACCTTGTCGCCCGTGAGCGTAATAAGCTTTTCGCGTCGTGATGATGACTCCATTTGGAGCCGCTTATGCTGGGCCGTCCGTGAGCGATTTCGTCGTCATGTGGCGTCGTGGCCAATGGCACAGTCCGTCGTCGTCGGGCCGTCCCTCCGTCGCGGGATGATAGCGAGGCTAGGTTTCTTGGGCGCTTGGCGGTGCGGCTGATTCTCGTAGTTTGGGAGAGTGTCACGGGGCCCAATGTTTGGAGTCCCGACACATGGCGAATCGGTGAAGGCAACAGCGATGAGTTCGACGGCGTGTC
>JADLZK010007303.1:0-29033 GCA_015847255.1 Hyparrhenia diplandra
GGTAGTTGTGGAGTCTTGACTGAAGGTAGTTGTGGAGAGTTGTTCTTTTGAAGATTCAGCCTTGTCCTTTTGTAGACTTCTTTGAAGGTAGTTATGGAGTCTTGCTCCGGGTCTTGAGTTGTTCTTCCGAAGAATCGCCTTGCCCTTTCTCAGACTTTGTCAAGGTAGTTGTGGAGTCTTGCTCTTGGTCTTGAGTTGTTCTTTCAAGATTCCTTTTGTCCTTTTTGTAGACTTGTTGAAGGTAGTTGTGGAGTCTTGCTCCCGGTCTTGAGTTGTTCTTCGAAGAATTAGCCTGCGTCTTTGCCGTAGACTTGCCGATGGTTGTTGGGGCATCCCCCGTTTTGCCGTGGTTGTTTTCCTCCGGCATGTGACTTGCCTTCTTCTTCGAGACTTGTCACGATTGTTCTGGAGGGTTACTCGGGCCGTTAGGTTTCTCCTTTTTAGGCCCTCTAGCATTTGTCCTTTCTTGAACTTGCTAGTGTATTTTGGTGGAGTCGAGCTCCCGAAAGAGTTGTTCTAACTCGGGGTTGCCTCTTTTGGGCTAGGGCTCTCCCATGCGTCCCTAGTGGACTATCGCATGACGTCCCTTGAAGGGTTCTCGGTCAGGGGCCCATTTAAGTGCATCGGGATCAAGGTCAAGATGGTTGGGTTCCTATTTCATAACACTATAATCCACCTTGCCCGGTTTGGGCCGCTCGCTTCGAGAGACTTGTGTGAGACGATGGGTTTCTATTTTACAACACTACACCGTTCACGCCCGATTCGAAAGGCCGTCCGCCGTCATTGGACATAGTGGCACTTTTCTCGAGCCTCGATGGCCTCTGCGACCTAGACGGGCCGATCCCAACGCCCTCTTTTTTCAAGAGTCAAAGTTCACGATCTTCCGCTAGGATTTAAGGTGTGGACGCTATTCCGTAGATAGGACTTCGCGTGGTTCCACCCTTGGAATTTTGACCGCGTGGTTCCACCCTTGGAATTTTGTGGTCGTGGGGTTTACCTTCTTTTGGTCGACTTCTTCTTGCGGCGCCAATTCGGGCTGTTTTGTTCTTCTCCCGTAGGAGGCATGCATCTTCACCGTAGGCGCCTTGTTTTTGTTGAAGTGCCCGGTGGTCGCGTATTTTGTGACCTCTTTGGATGGTCGAGTTCTTCTCGTGCTTGATCTTCTTTCTTCTTGAAGTATCGGAGAGTTGTTATTATGTTATGCTTCTCTCTTGTTGCCTTGAGTTCCTCTCGATTATGGATAGAACCTTCGAGCTGGGTTTATGTGCCAAGAGTTTTCGATTTCTTCTCCTTGCATTGTCATCAACTTGTAGGTTCCCCGGTCCCGCACTCCTTTGACGATATATGGTCCTTCCCATGGCCGAAAGCGGTTTGTGCTTGCCTTCCGTCTTTTGATTTCTCTTGAGTACTTGATCTCCGGGTTGAGTTTTCTTGGACGTGTGCTCTTGTCATAGTGCCTTTCGAGTCCTTGCGCATATCTTGCGCTCGGGAGGATGGCGTTTGCTCGACTTCTTACGCGCATACGATTTCTAGTCTTCTTGTTTGTTCTCCTTCTCCTTCTTCAAATTGCTCGATCCTTGGAGAGCTCCATATGAGGTCTGGCCGGTAGGACGGCTCTCGATCCATAGGTTAGGAAGAAGGGTGAGTAGCCCTGTTGCTCTCTCGATTTGAGTTCTTAGGCCCCGCATACAACTTTTGGGAGTTCTTCTATCCACTTGGCTCGTAGTCTTTGAGTTCTTCATATAGTCTTGGCTTTAGTCAGGCAAGGATGAGTCCATTTTGCTCTTTCGACTTGTCCGTTAGCCTCGAGGGTGTGCTACGGATGCGTAGTCTATCCGTATGCCACAATCTTGTGCCCAATCTTCGACTCGCCGCCGCGTGAACGGTGATCCGAGGTCGCTGATGATCCTATTGGGCATCCCAAATCTGTGCATGATCTCTTGGATGAACTCGACTGCTTTGGTTGAGCTGAAGGTGACCAATGGCTTGTATTCTATCCACTTGGTGAATTTGTCGATGGCGACGTAGATGTACTCATATCCTCCCTTGGCTCTCTTGAGTGGTCCGACTTGATCCAAATCATCCCCCAGCACACGAGAAAGGCCATGATGGTGGTATGCAAATCGATTGTGTCTTTGGCACATGCGCTTGTCTTGCGAACATCCGCATCCTTTGCATTTTCCGACGAGTTCTTTCTCGCATCTTTGAGGGTTGGGTACGCAGTATCCTCGCTCAATGCTTTTCCCATGAGGGTTCTTGACGCCGCGTGGTTCCCACAAAGATCCGCAGTGGATTTCTTGGAGGATGTCCTTTCCTTCCTCGAGCTTATGCATTTGAGTAGTACTCCTCGATGATCTTTGCTCTCTTATAAAGCTTGTCTTTGATGAGCACGTAGTTCTTGCTTCTTCTCAAAATCCCGGTTTGCTTCACTTTGTCTTCGGGTAGTGTCTTGTTCTTGATGAAGTTTATGATGTCTTCGATCCGGGGAGTTGCTCTTCGACCGAGAGATTATCATTATTCCATTTAGAGCTGATTGCTCCATGTTGTCTTCTTGGGGTTCTCCTTGATAGAAGGTTTCGAGAGCTCTTCGACGAATACTCGGTGGGACTTGGGCTCTGCATAGATCCGAAGTTTGGCTAGCACGTCCGCCGCCACGTTCGCATCTCTCCGAGCACGTGTAGGATCTCAAGGCCTTGGAAGTTCTTTTCCAACTTTGCGTATCGCGCAATAGAGGCCCATATTGTCCTTTTGTGCAGTCCCAGTCCTTGTTGACTTGATTGATGACAACCGCGAGTCGCCCCGTATACTTGTAGTCTCTTGATTCCCGAGTTCTTGCTATCTTGAGGCCATGGATGAGTGCTTTCGTATCGCCTCGTTGTTTGTAGCTTGCCACATGATCTCGCAAAGACGTACTTGAGTTGTCTTCCTTCGAGATATGAATAAAATCCCGGCTCCGCTCCTCCTAGCTTCAACGATCCATCAAGTACATGTTCCAATGTTTCTTGATGTTGTCGGATATGGGTTGTTGGAGCTCCGTCCACTCGCTATGAAGTCCGGTAGCGTCACGGGATTTGATTGCTCTTCTTGGGGTGAACTCTAGATTTAATGCTCCGAGTTCTACCGCCCATTTTGATATGTGGCCCGTTGAATCTACGTTCCTCGGGATGTCGCCCGGTGGTGAGTCGGTTACCACTTGTTATCTTGTGACTGTCGAAGTAGTGTCGTAGCTTCCTTGATGTGATCAGTATGGTATAGAGTTGTTTTTGTACGTGAGGATATCGAGCCTTGGACTCAGATAGAACTTCGCTCACGTAATAAACTGGCCTCTGGACCTTGTTAGGTTGCTTGGGCTCTTCTCTTTCCACGATGATTGCTGAGCTGACCACCGTATTTGTTGCCGCTATGTATAGCAAGAGTTCTTCTTGATCCTTTGGAGGTGTTAGGACCGGAGCTGTTGTAAGGTACCGCTTGAGTTCTTCAAACGCTTTGTCGGCCTCCTCCTCGTCCATTTAAATTCTCCTTTTGTCTTGATGAGTTTGAAGAATGGTAGCCCTTTCTCTCCAAGCTTGGATATGAATCGTTGAGTGCCGCCATGCACCCCGTGAGCTTCGGACGTCCTTGACACTTCGGGGTTGTGTCATCTTGTTGATGGCCTTGATCCGCTTGGTGCTGGCTTCAATGCCTCTCGCCCACGACCAAGAATCCCGAGAGGCTGTCCCCGAAGGCACTCCAAAGACGTATTTTGTTGGGTTGAGCTTCCACTTCCACTTGTTGAGGTTCTTGAAAGTCTCTTCCGGATCTTGAATCGAGTTTTCGGTTCTCTAGTCTTCACCACCACGTCGTCTCACGTAAGCTTCGGCATTTTTGCCAATCCGCTCTCCCAAACAAGTCTCAGACGCTCTTTGATACGTTGCTCGGCGTTCTTCAATCCGAAGGACATTGTTTTGTAGCAAAGGGCACCTAAGGGGGGTGATGAAAGCGGTCTTGCTCGATCTTCTTTCTTCGCAAGTGCAACTGGGTGATATCCCGAGTAGCAATCCAAGAATGATAGTAGAGCCGATCCCCGCCGTGGAGTCCACTATTTGGTCAATCCTTGGTAGCCCGAAGGGGTCCTTGGGGCAATGCTTATTCAGATCGTGTAGTCCACACACATTCGCCAATCTCGAGGTGTTCTTCTTCCGAACCGTAACCGGGTTGGCTAGCGATCCAGGATGTAGGATTTCTCGATGAATCCCGCCGCGAGTAATTTTGCAATCTCCTTTTTGATGGCTTCCTTCTTTTTCTCGTGAAAACCTCCTTAGTCTTTGCTTGATGGGTTTGGATCCCATATTGATGTCAGTTCTCGTGCTCGCCGCCTCCCTTGGTACGCCGGGCATGTCTCGCGGTTTCCGTGCAAATATATCTTTGTGTTGCCTTAGGAAGCCGGTGAGAGCGAATTCCTATTTTGGAGATAGGTGGGCACCGATGATCGCCATTTTGGAAGGATCGCCCGCTTGTAGATCAATGTGCTTGACGTCGGCCTCTTCTCGGTGGAATCGAATTGCTTGCTTCTTGGCCGGTATCTCGAGTTCTTTCCGGATTTGTATCCCTCGCCATCCGGTTGAGTTTTTTTTCTCCAAGAGCTCCCCGCCTTGTTTGCGATTTCCACGGCTTGTACGTCACACTCGAAAAGCTTTCTTGAGGTCTCCTTTGATGGAAAGAACCCCAAAAGGTGCCGGCATCTTTAGTAGAAGATACGGGTAGTGTGGGATAGCCATGAATTTTGCAATAGCGGGTCTTCCCATAATGGCGTGGTATGGTGACTCGAGATCCGCCACTTCAAACTTGATGTACTTTGTCCGGTAATTTGATGGTGATCCAAATGTGGCGGCAAGGTGACTTGTCCGACCGGAATAGCCGCCGTCCGGTACTATTCCATAGAAAGGAGTGCTCGAAGGAGCGATAAGTCCAGAGAGGTCCAGTCCCATCTTGTCCAGTGTTTCTGAGAATATGATGTTCAACCCAGCTCCTCCGTCGATCAATACCTTGGTAACGGTCACCCCGGCTATTGTGGGTTCTAGTACCAAAGGATATAGGCCGGCGTTGCCCACACTTGTCCATTGATCCTCCCCGGTGAATCGATCGGGTATTGAGACCAATTGAGGTAGCGGCATCGCGGGTTTCGCCGCCATGATTGATTGGAGTGCTAGCTTGTCTTGTCTCTTGCTCTTTGATCCGTGTACTCCGCAGAATATGACGTTCAAGGATCTCGTTGCTTTTCGGAAATCCCCGTCTTTGGCTCTTCAATGGCTTCTTCTACGTTTTCTTGATTGTTTCCCTTCGAAAGCGAGTTGTTTCCTCCCTTGTACTTCTCCCGAACGTGGTGCGTTTCCGAGCGTGCAGCGGAGCTCTAGGGTGGTAGATGCGGGTAGATCTTCTAGCTTGATGTTGCTTCATTCTCGTCGCCATTGTTGTTGTTGTTGAACCTCTGTTTGTAAGGTTTCTTTGATTTCTCCGCCATTGCGACGGTATTGTCCGGTCCTCGCATCTTTTTGCCGTTGAGAGTTGTTCGATCCTTCTTCGGGGCCTCTCGAGTTCTTTCTTTCGAAAGCGATCTCGGGTTCTTTCTTCGGCTCCGATCATCTTCTCAACAAGATAGCTTGAACCGGGTCGTTTGTCCTCGGGTTGTCCTTGTAGAAATCGAGAACCGCCATCTTGAGAAAATCCCGTTGCCGAAGGCGTCTATCACTTCCCTTTCGGTGATGTCGTGCACTTTGGGATCTCATCTCCCCGAATCTTGGTAGTAGTCTCTCGGAGATTCTCCCGGCTTCGCTTGAGGCTTTTCAACTCGGCCGAGTAATAGGATGGGTGATGATTCCCGCGAAGTTGCTACTGCATGCTTTTTCGTAAGTCTTCCTATATCGGATTGAGCCCTCTTCGATCTTGTCGAACCATTGGAGCGGTAGAGCCTCTAGGGCCATGGGAAAGAAAACGGCTTTTGCGTCATCATCTCCTCCAGCCAGCTCAATGGATTGCGAGTAGACTCTGAGCCATTGTCTGGGCTCTGTTTTCCCATCGTATTTCGAGTGGTTTGAAGGCTTGAACTTTGGGGGTAGCTTGACTTCTTGCAATCTTTCGGTGAAGCAAGGAAATGCAATGTCAGTAGCTTTCCGTCGTTCTTTCTCCAAATCCTCCTGAGGTTCTTCCTCCTCTTTGATGAGTTCCAGTAGGTCGATATGTTGATTCCGCGACTTCTTCTCGTCGGCTTGGTCTTGGTGCGGGGCTTTCCCTTGGGGGTCTCTGGTATTGTCTGCCATCCCTCCGAGGTGGCCTGGAGTTGTTGGAACCCTCTGGCCTTCCCAGCCTTTCAAAGACGTTGGATCGACTTCTTGGAACATGAGAGCTGTTTGCCTTCGACTGTGACGTCCTGGGGTCTCTTTCTCGGACAGCCTTCTGCAATGCCTCCTTGATGAGTCTCTCCTCGTCATTCAGTTCATAGCAGTCTTCAGCGGTCAATCAACCCTTGTAGTCTCTCCGGGTTGTCTTCTCGATCGTCCTCAACTTCTCTTTCGATTTCAGCCTCTCTCGTATTCGTGTAGATCGGCTTGATATTTGTTGAGCTTGCATGCGCGCATTCGCCCGATCCGGCGCCCTCCCTTGACTTGTTTCTTCTTAGCCTTTCTTGGCGTTGGTGTTCTCCTTCGTCGTCGAGGGTTCTTTCGTCCGCCGAGATGTTGGATAGGCCTTCGTCAGTGGACCTGATGTCGGGGGCCTCTGGACGGTTAAGCGGAGTGCGAGCTGTAGCCACCATGAAGACTTCCTTTGCAGCTATAGCTTTAGGTCACCACTCCTTCCGCCTGGGATGGACCTTATGATGATGGACCTCCCTGTTTGTCCCCGTTGGTTGACGATCGGCCTGGTTGAGGGTTCTTGGCCAGTGGATGATGCACTCCTCTGGGGTTCTTGTCAATATGAGCCCTCTTTGCGCGCCCTCTAAAGGAATCTCCAATCTTCTCTTCGAGTTGTCCGCGCTCCTTGAATACGGCGTGTCTTTGCGTTGCGTAATCCTATAGGAAATTGAAAAGGTAACTGATTTGGTGTCCGGGGGTTATATCCGAACTTCGCCTCCTTTCTCCGAGTTGGAAAAGTATTGGTTGAAAAAGTTTCCGAGTTGGAGTAGCTTCCCTTATCCAAGCCGGAGTTGGAGTCATACTTCGAGTTGCTTCCCGAGTCCGTATTTTCGAGCCGTGGTTGTCTACCTTCCCGAGCTGGTTTCGCTTTGGGCCCTTCCGTGTTGGTTCCCGAGCAAGCTTCGAGTTTGTTCTCCGTCTTCGAGGCGGCTTCCCGCAATCGTCGATTCTTTGGAGCTTCTCGACGAGTTCTGGTTCTTCGGTTTTGGAGTCCTCGATGATGCGGCTTCGAGTCTTGCCGCCGTCGCCGATCTCGCAAGCCCATGACCCGAAGATGATTGTCTTCCTCGCCGATGTACTCATGATGTCGTGGTCCTGGCCGGACTCTAGTGCCTGAAATTCGACGAGAGCCCTCTACCCGGCGCGCAAAGTCTTACACCGCCGATGTTTTACTGGTTGGGCCCTCGATCGACCGAGAGCACGCCACTGTTCTAGTTTTTAATTTGATGGGGGGTGAACCGGCTTTTTGTTCGGCCTCGACGAACCCGGAGCCCGGCGGTTTGTTGCGCGAACACCCAAACCCGACATGGAGAGCGGGTTTTTATATAGGTTCGGGCCCTCGATCAAGGATTGAGTAAAGACCTAAACAAGTTATAATGTTTTGGGCCGGCGTGAGCAATTTCCAAGTTTCATGAAAACTAGAGCCCCTTTTTTGATTGATGGGGTTGGCCGGAAAATCGGAATCATAAGTCTTTTTAAAGAAAGGATACAAGAAATATGAGGACACGCTTGGTCGGGCCAAGCTCTTGTCCAGCCCTTCGGGCGTAGAGGTGTCCATGCATTGGGCCGTCCTCCTTGAGGTGTTCCTTGGCCGCCTTTTATAGTCCAAGAAGGGGCCAAGGAACTCGCTACGATCCTTAGTCGGATACTGCAGCTGGCCGAGAGGGTCGCCCGTAGAGGAACCGAACACCCAAACCCTTTACAAGGTAACCCGACTAGTGTTCTATCCTAGTTACAATAGAAGTCACCTTAGCTATGCTTCCATTGCCTTAGAATTTTTCGAAAGTTGTTTGTGGCCGCAGGTTTGGATAGAACCATTTTAAAATGAAATTTTTTGCATACAACTCGGTAGAGTTCTTTGTGATCCCTGGATCCACACCCAAGAAATGCCGGGCTACCATAACTATCCGCCACCATGGGTAGGTTTGGGCGCAACCTCGGGGTGTAACCTATAGCCTAGACACCATGTCTATACTATCATCCGACACTACTCTAGCTACCATGAATAACTAGAGCCCTCAATACGAGCAGGCGGAGATCCCATGCAATAGCATAACAACTATACTAACCATATACGAAAGACATGGGAGAAAATAGAAAAATATATGAATCATAAGTCTTACAAAGAAAGGATACAAGACATACCAAACTCAGAGACATCTCTCGAACCGGAGTGTAACCCCCCGCTTTTTCCCTAACTCTCTAGTTACTAATCTATTACATTGAAGGAGTCTAGCCCTAACTTTGAGTTGGTGGAGAGGTTGTCCACACATTGGGACACCTCAATGACCAAAAGGGCAAGTCAAAAGATATGAGTGGAATGAATTAGGGTTTTACAAGTTCCAAGGGGGTCAAGGGGGTCTATTTATATAGCCCTTGGTGATGAACGATGGCCCTTGGATCAAACCGACCTTGAGCAACGGCGTAGATATAAGTTCCTCAATGCCGGTTAGAAACCGACCTAAAAATCCGATGCCGATTGGTGAAAATATCACCGCATTTACAAATCGCCGGGATCGATTTAGGCGGCGAATTGAGGGACTGGTTCGTGTCCTATTGTGTTCTCCTTCCTCTTGGTGTCTTCTGGTGTCTTCTAGAATGTTTTAGTCTACTTTTCGGATTGAGTTGCCTCACGGTCAAGTCTTCTCATCGTATGGGATGCAAACTCTTTGGGCTTTTCACTACTCTTAACTACTTTTATCTGTTAAGTCCCTGTAAAGATATAAAACACCATAGCTCGTGGAACTATGTTAGTTAAGCCCCTAGTCTATGTGATTATTCATTTTAAGCCCTTATTTCATGTTTAGTTGACTATTAATATTATGCTATAACAGGTGTCAACAATGGCTAAGGCCACCAAGGTAGACCCTATCACTAACAATGATGATGATGCTAGTGTGGATACAGGATCACCAAAGAACTCTACCGAAGTTGTTAAGTAGGGTTCTATCCTAGCCCTCGCGGCCACAAACAACTCCCGTAAGGCAATAGAAGCATAGCTACGGTGACTTTCATTTGTAAATAGGATAGAACACTAGTTAGATTACCTTGTTTAGAGTTGGGGTGTTCGGTTCCTCTACGGACAACCCTCTCTCAGATCCGACTAGGATCGTAGCGAAGTTCCTTGGCCCCTTGGACTATAAAAGGCGGCCAAGGAACACCTCATAGAGGAGAGCACGAACACACAGACACAAGCTTGGCTACAACCAAGTCAGAAGCTCCATAGCCGATTCCTCGGCTAACCCCATCAATCAAAAAACAGGCTCACGCCGACCGGACGTAAAGGTCTTTACTCGATCCTGATCGAGGGCCCAAACCAAAGATAAAAACCCCACTCTCCATGTCACCGGCAACAAACCGCCGGGCCCAGTTCGCCGAGGCCCGAACAAACCGCCGGGTTCACCCCCGCGGCGTGCTCCTGGCCGTAAAACTTTGACACCGGGCGCGCTGTAGGGGCTCGTCGAATTTCAGCACGAGTCCGGCGGACCACGACATCATGAGTACATCGGGCGGGAGGACGATCATCTTCGGTCATGGGCTTGCGAGATCGACGGCGACGCGAAAACTCAAAGCCGCACCATCAAGAAAACCAAGACCGAAGAACCGTAACTCGCCGAAGCTCCAAAGAATCGACGATACCGGCCTCGAAGACGGAGAACAAAGTCGAAGCTTGCTCGGGGAACCAAAGACGGAAGGACCCAAACCCGAAACCAACTCGGGAAGGTAGACAACCGGTGGCTCGAAAGCACGGACGAAAGCAACTCGAAGTACAACTCCAACTCCCGCTTGATAAGGGAAGCTACTCCAACTCGAAACTTTTTTCAGCTAACACAACTCCAACTCGGAGAAAGAAGGCGATTCGATATAACCCCTCGACACCAGTCCAGATTACCTTTCGCTTCCTACAGACTACACAACGCAGCGTCGTTCGCAGATTCAAGGAGCGCCAAGACAACTCAAGAGAAGATTGAGATTCCTTTGAGGGCGCACAAAGAGGGCTCATATTGACAAGAACCCCAGAGGAGTGCATCATCCATTGGCCAAGAACCCTCAACAAAGCCGATCGCCAAGCAACGGGACAAACAGGAGGACCAACATCATAAGGCCTACCCTGCAGGGCGGAAGGAGTGGCGGCCCAAAGCTACAACCGCTAAGGAAGTCTTTATGGTGGCTACAGCTCGCACCCCACTTACCCGACAGGAAGCCCCGGACATCGATCCACCGACGAAGGCCTATCCAACATCTCGGCGCACGAAAAGAACCCTTTGAAGACGAAGGAGAACACCAATGTCAAGAAAGGCTGAAAAGGAACAAGCTAAAGGGAGGACGCCGAATTAGGGCAAACTCACGCATGCAAGCCCTGAACAAATATCGCCGATCTACATGAGTACGAAAAGGATAAAATCTGAAAGAGAAGTCAAGACGATCAATGAGCAACCCGGGAAAGGCTACAAGGGTTGATTGACCGCCCAAGATCGCTACGGATCTAAATGACGAGGAAAGGCTCATCAAGGAGGCATTACAAAAGGCTATCCAAGAAAGAGATCCCAGAACGTCACAGTCAAAGGCAAACAACTCTCATGCTCCAAGGAGTCGATCCAACGTCTTTGAGAGGCTGGGAAGGCCAGAGGGTTCAAACAACTCCAGGCCACCCCGGAGGGATGGTAGACAATACCAGAGACCCCCGAGGGAAAGCCCCGCTCCAAGACCAAGCCGACGAGAAGAAGTCGCAGAATCAACATATCGACCGACTGGAACTCATCCAAGAGGAGGTAGAACCTCAGGAGGACTTGAAGAAAGAACGACAGAAAGCTACGACAGGTTTCCTTACTTCGCGGAAAGATTGCAGGAAGTCAAGCTACCCCCAAAGTTCAAGCCTTCAAATCATTCAAAATACGATGGGAAAACAGAGCCCAGACAATGGCTCAGAGTCTACTCACAATCCATTGAGCTGGCTAGAGGAGATGATGACGTGAAAGCCGTCTTCTTTCCCATGGCCCTAGAGGCTCTACCACTCCAATGGTTCGACAAGATCGAAGAAGGCTCAATCCGATACTGGGAAGACTTGCAGAGAGCGTTCGCAAAGAACCTCGCAGGAATCATCACCCATCCTATTACTCAGGCTGAGTTGAAAAGCCTCAAGCGTAAGCCAAGAGAGTCCCCGAGAGATTACTACCGAAGATTTGGGGAGATGAGATCCCAAGTACATGACATCACCGAGAGAGAAGTGATAGACGCCTTCGGTAACGGATTTTCTCAAGATGGTTCTCGATTTCTACAAAGACAACCCGAGGACAAACGAGCAGTTCAAGCTTATCGTTGAGAAGATGATCTGAGCTGAAGAAAGAACCCGAGACCGCTTCCAAAAAAGAAAGAACTCGAAGGCCCAAAGAAGGATCGTAACAACTCTCAACAAAGCAAAAGAAGCGAGGACCAGATAATACTGTCGCAATGGCGGAGAAGTCAAAGAAACCCTACAAGCAAAGTTTCAACAACAACAACAATGGCGACAGGAACAGAAGCAATATCAAGCTAGAAGACCTACCCCGCATCTACCACCCCGAGCTCCAGACACGCCGAAAACCGCACCACATTCCGTGAGAAGTACAAGGGAGGAAACAACTCGCCGTAAGGGAAACAATCAAGAAAAAGAGAAGAAGCCAACGAAGAGCCAAAGAGGGATTTTAAAGCAACGAGATCCTTGAACGCCATATTTCTCGAGTACCCGGTGCTCAAGAGCAAGAGACAAGACAAGCTAGCACTCGATCAATCATGGCGCAGAAACCCGCAGCACCACGCTACCTCAATTGGTCCCAATACCCATTGATTTCACCAGTGGAAGATCAATGGACAAGTTTGGGCAACGCCGGCCTATATCCTTTGGTACTAGAACCTACGATAGCCGGAGTAACCGTTACCAAAGTATTGATTGACCGAGGAGCCGGATTGAACATCATATTCTCGTAAACACCGGACAAGATGGGGCTAGACCTCTCCGGGCTAATCGCTCCATTCAAGTACTCCTTTCTACGGAATAGTACCCTGGACGAGCGACCATACCGCTTGACAAGTCACCTTGCTACCACATTTGATCTCCATCAAATTACCTGGACAGAGTACATCAAGTTCGGTGGCAGATCTCAAGTCACCATACCACGCCATTATGGGAAGACCCGCTATTGCAAAATTCATGGCTATTCCACACTACCCGTATCTTCTACTAAAGATGCCAAAGACCTTTTTGGGGTTCTTTCAATCAAAGGAGACCTCAAGAAAGCTTTCGAAAGTGTGACGCACAAGCCGTGGAAATCGCAAAACAAGATAGGAGAGCTCTTGGAGAAAAAAAGAACTCAACCGGATGGCGAGAGGACACGAATCCGTAAGAACTCGAGATACCGGCCAAGAAGCAAGCAATTCGATTCCACTAGAAGAAGCCGACTTCAAGCACATTGACCTACGCACAAAGCGATCCATCCAAGACGGCGATCATCGCCGCCCACCTATCTCCAAAATAGGAACTCGCGCTCACCGCCTTCCTAAGGCAACACAAAGATATATTTGCCGAAACCCGCAGACATGCCTAGTGTACCAAGAGAGCCGGCCGAGCAATGAATTGACATCAATATGGGATCCAAACCCATCAAGCAAAGACTAAGGAGGTTCTCACCCGTAAAAGAAGGAAGCCATCAAAAAGGAGATTGCAAAACTACTCGCAGCCAGATTCATCGAGAAATCCTACATCCCGACCGGCTAGCCAACCCGGTTCGTTCGAAGAAGAACACCTCGATCGGGCGAATGTGTGTAGACTACACTGCATCTTAATAAGCATTGCCCAAAAGATCCCTCGGGCTACCAAGGATCGACCAAATAGTGGACTCCACAAATAGGATCGCCTCTACTATCGTTCTTGGATTGCTACTCAGATATCACCGATTGCATCAAGAAAGAAGATCGAGCAAGACCTCTTTTATCACCCCTTCGTGCCTATCGCTACAAAACAATGTCCATCGGATTGAAAAACGCCGGAGCAACATATCAAAGAGCGATACGGACTTGTTTGGGAGAGCAGATTGGCAAAAATGCCAAGCATACGAGACGACGTGGTGGTGAAGACTAGAGAACCGTAAACTCGATTCAAGACCGAAGAGACTTTCAAGAACCTCAACAAGTGGAAATGGAAACTCAATCCAACAAAATGCGTCTTTAGAGTACCTTCGATAGCTACCGGGTTTCTTGGTCGAATGAGAGGCATTGAAGCCAAAGACCAAGCAAATCAAGGCAATCACCGAGATGACACAACCCCGAAGCATCAAGGACGCCCAGAGGCTCACGGTGGTGCATGGCGGCACTCAACGATTCATATCCAAGCTTTGAGAGAAAGGACTACCCTTCTTCAAACTCATCAAGACCAAAGGAGATTTCAAGTGGACGATGAAGCGAACAAGGCGTTTGAAGAACTCAAGCAAGCATCTTACAACGACTCCGGCCCTAACACCTCCAAAGGACCAAGAAGAACTCCTCGCTATACATAGCAAAGAACAAATACAAATGGTCGGCCAAAAGAATCATTGTGGAAAGAGAAGAGCCCGATCAGCCCAACAAGATCCAGAGGCCGCTTTACTACGTAGCGGAGGTTTTATCCGAGTCCAAAGCTCGATACCCTCACGCACAAAAACTACTCTACTCCATACCGATCACATCAAGGAAGCTACGACACTACTCGACAAATACAAGATCACGTGGTAATCGACTCACCACTAGGCGACATCCCGAGGAATAGAGATTCAACAGGCCGCATATCAAAATGGGCAGTGGAACTCGGAGCATTGAATCTAGAGTTCACCCCAAGAAGAGCAATCAAATCCTAGGCGCTACCGGATTTTATAGCGGAATGGACAGAGCTCCAACAACCCATATCCGACGACATCAAGAAACATTGGAACATGTACTTCGATGGATCGTTGAAGCTAGGGGAGCAGGAGCCGGGATTTTGTTCATATCTCCGTAAGGAAGACAACTCAAATGTGCCGCAAATCATGTGGCAAGCTACAAACAATCGAGTATGAAGCACTCATCCATGGCCTCAAGATAGCAAGAACTCTAGGAATCAAGAGACTACAAGTATGTTGTCATCAATCAAGTCAACAAAGACGGGACCGCACAAAGGACAACATGGGCCTCTAGCGTAGGCACGCAAACCGAAAAGAACTTCCAAGGCCTAGGATCCTACATGCCTCGAGATGCAAACGCGGGCGGCAGACGCGGTTAGCCAAACGATCCGACAGAGCCCAAGTACCACCGAGTGTTCGTCGAAGAGCTCTTGAAACCATCCATCAAGGAGAACCCGTAAGAAGACAACATGGAGCAATCGCCTTTAAACGGAGTAATGATAATCTCTCCGTGTCGAAGAACAACTCCCCGGATCGAAGACATCATAAACTTCATCAAGAACAAGACACTACCCGAAGACAAAGCCGAAGCAACTAGGATCTTGAGAAGAAGCAAGAACTACGTGCTTATCAAAGACAAACTTTACAAGAGAGCAAAGATCATCGTGAGTACTACTCAAGTGCATAAGCTGAAGAAGGAAAAGACATCCTCCAAGAAATCCACTCGATCTTTGGAAACCACGCAGCGCCAAGAACCTCGTGGGCAAAGCATTCGCATCAGATACTACCGCCAACAAACCCTCAAAGATGCGTAAGAACTCGCCAAAACATGCAAAGGATGCCGATGTTTGCAAGACAAGCACATGTGCCAAAGACACAACCCGACCGCGATACCACCGCCATGGCCTTTTTCGTGCCGGGACCGGATCAAGTCGGACCACTTAAAAGAGCCAAAGGAGGATACGAATATATCTTCGCCGCCATCGACAAATTCACCAAATGGATAGAGCACAAGCCATTGGTCACATACGCCCAACAAGGCGCCGAGTTCATCCAAGAGATCATGCACGTATCGGGATACCCAACAGATAATCACCGACCTCGGATCACCCATTCACGACGGGCAGAATTCGAAGACTGGGCACAAGATTGTGGCATACAGATAGACTACACCTCCGTAGCACACCCTCAGGCTAACGGACAAGTCGAAAGAGCAAATGGACTCATCCTTGCCGGACTGAAGCCAAGACTATACGAAGAACTCAAGGACTACGGAGCCAAATGGATCGAAGAACTCCCAAAAGTCATCTGGGGCCTAAGAACTCAAATCAGCAGAGCAACAGGCTACTCCCCTTTTTTCCTGACCTATGGATCAGAAGCCGTTCTACCAGCAGACCTCATATGGAGCTCTCCAAGGATCGAGCAATTTGAAGAAGGAGAAGGAGAACAGACAAGAAGACTAGAAATCGACTGTGCGGAAGAAGTCAGAACAAACGCCATCCTCCAGAATGCAAGATATCTGCAAGGATTGAGAAGGCACTACGACAAGAGCACACGTCCAAGAAAACTCAACCCAGGAGATCAAGTACTCAAGAGAAATCAAAAGACGGAAGGCAAGCACAAACTGCTCAGCCCATGGGAAGGACCATATATCGTCAAAGGAGTACTAGGACCGGGGAACCTACAAGCCGATGACAATGCAAGGAGAAGAAATCGTAAAACTCTTGGCACATAAACCCACAGCTCGTAAGATTCTATCCATAGTCGAGGATCTCAAGGCGTAAGAAGAGAAGCGTAACGTGAAAACAACTCTCCGATACTCCAAGAAGAGGAAGATCAAGCCCGAGAAGAACTCGACCATCCAAAGAAGTCACCAAACACGCAGCCACCAGCACCTCAATAGAAACAAGTCGCCTGCAGTGAAGCCGCATGCCTCCCAAGGGAGAAGAACAAAACAGCCCAAATTTGGCACTTCACAAGAAGTCGACCAAAATAAGGCAAACCCGACCACCGTAACGGAGGTCAAATTCCAAGGGTGGAACCACGCCAAGTCCTAGCTCGGAATAGCGTCCACACCTTAAATCCTAGCGAAGATCGTGAACTTCGACTCTTGAAAAAGAGGACGTTGGGATCGGCCCGCCTAGGTCGCAGAGGCCATCAAGGGTCCGTAAAGCGCCACTATGTCCAATGATGGCGACGGCCTTTTGAATCTGGGCGTGAACGGTGTAGTGTTGTGAAATAGAAACCCATCGTCTCACACAAGTCTCTCGAAAGCGAAAAACCCCAAACCGTGCAAGGTGGATTGTAGTGTTATGAAATAGGAACCTAACCATCTTGACCTTCAGGTTCAAGAAGCACTTAAATGGGCCCTGATCGAGAATCCTTCAAGGGACGTCATGCGATAGTCCACCGGACAAAGATGGGAGAGCCCTAGCCCGTAAGAGGCAACCCGAGTTAGAACAACTCTTTTAGGAGCACGACTCCACCAAAATACACTAGCATGTCTAAAAGAGGACAAACGCTAGAGGGCCTAAAAGGAGAAACCTAACGGCACGGAGAAACCCTCCGAACAATCGTGACAAGTCTCGAAGAAGACAAAAGTCACACGCCGAGGAAAACAACCCCGCAAAATGGGGATGCCCCGCCCACCATCGGCAAGTCTATAGAAAGGACAAGCCGAGTCTTCGAGAAGAACAACCTCGAAGACCGGGAGCAAGACTCCATCACCATCGCCAAGTTCACAGGAAGGACGAGCCGAGTCTTCGAAGAACAACCCCCGAAGACCAAGAGCAAGACTCTATCACCTTCGCAAGTCTACACAGTAAAGGATGAGTCGAATCTTCGTAAGAACAACCCCGAAGACCAAGAGCAAGAACATCAGCAAGCTTCAGACAAATCTATCTTCGAAGAACAAGAGAAGAACAAGAGCAAGCTTCGATACTCTAAGAAGAAGAAGAACTCGGGAATTTAAGAGCAAGACTCCACTCATCATGACAAGTCTCAAGAAGAAGACAAGTCATTTGTTAGAAGAAAACAACCCCGACAAACCGGAGCAAGCCCTTACAACTATCTTCGCCTAATCTACAAAGAAGACAAGCCGATTCCTCTCGTAAGAAAGAACTCAAGGCATCAAGCAAGACTCCGCCCATCAAGGGAAAGGATAGCCAACAGCGTCAAGGGAGAAACAACTCAAAAGCGCACAAGGACAAGATCCTACGCTACCTTCGCCAGATCTACGGAAAGACAAGACCGACAAGTCGTGAAAACAGCCGACAACTCGCGGCAGACTTCAATACTACGAACGAACCCAAGTCTACGTAAAAGGCAAGCCGGATCATCACAAAAAACAACACCGGTGTCACAATGAGTGACTCCAAACAACTCGGCACGAACCTACAAGAAGGACATAAGAGCCGGAAGCTTAAGGAGGAACTCTAAAGGCGCAATCTCAACTAGCCATCCGAAGAGGAAGAACTCGGAAGGCCACGACAATGACAAGTAGAAGACAACCGCAACAAGTCCGCACAAGGCGCATCGAGATACTTAAAATCCGCACAAAGGCGGGACACAAGCAAGAGTGTTCAAGGCCTACAACCAAACGGGCCACCAAAGAAATTGTTCATTACAAGACGGGCGGCCGTCACACAATCACCAAAGCCGCATCAAAGTCCCGGGCGCATCACCTTTTAGGAAGATCAAGATCGATGGTACCAAAGAAGGGTGGCAACAAATAAGATCCACCTGGGGGACGCTCCTCCTCCATTATCTTGAGGTGCTCATCGAAGCAAACCCATCAACAAACAGCAGCGATGGCAGTCCGTGCACAAGATGATGGAAGTAGAAAAGCGAACTCTTCAACAAATTTTCCAAGCGGCGTCTCCGACAAAGAAACGGAAACGATCGAGAACCCGGGAAGAAAGTCCCTCCGTGGCACACCGTGATCTTCAGAAGACGGATAACCTCCAAAGAAGGGATACACAAATCGTCGAGATCGGAGAACTTCGCGCGAAGAGCGTAAAGAGCCTCCCTCTCCGATTGAAGCTAGGCCAACGCTTCAAAGAATGGCGACCGCCCGACCTGTAATTGGTTACCCGAAGACCGAGGCAACAAACGGTGACAAGTCGTAAAAAAGAAGCCTTGGCAAAAACAATAATGCACCAAGAAAACATACAACATACCTTCAACTTCCCCGAGTAACCTTGGCATAGGACTCGCCGGACCGTCGGCCAGTAGCTCCTGGAGTCTTGGAGTTGGGCAAGAAGATCTCGCCAACCCCCCGAAGACGGACAACCGCCCGCAAGGTATCACATTCTTGGGCAGGAAGGAAGACTGGGAGATCGCAGACAAAGGACTACACCAAAGACAAAGTCGACTCAGTGACAACTCTCAAAAGAAGAAAAGAAAAGCCAAGAAAAAGAACCCAAAGGCATACCTAGAACCGTTGATCAAAAGCGCAGAAGGCGCCCCGGTAGACCGAACGCCGCAGACAGGCAAAGAACCCGAGAAGCCAAATAAAACTCAAAAAACAACAGAAGTCCGCAAGAGCCCTCAAGTCAAAAAGAGAAGGATCCCGAGGAGGATCAGCAAAGAACTACACGAAAGGGGAGGCCAAAGAAGAAGATCGCCACCGCAGAACGATCGAAGAACTCTGGAGAAGTAATCTCGAGAACTTCATAGCAGGCGCCCGCAAAACAACCCCGACATCATAAAAAGAAGTTCCTCAAAAGCAACGGGGAGAAAAGAACTCGCGGACAAGAGTACTCAGGAAAGAAAGACGAGGACGGGGAGGCAAGCCAAGAATGTAAGGGGGCTTTCACATCGACGGCCACAGAACCGGCCGAAGCCTCGAAAGGCTCAACCCGCAGAGACGGCAAACTACAAAACAACCCCAATAAGAACACAAGACAAAAAAGAGCCTCGGTATTCAAAAGACAAGGGAAGGACTTACGGATTCCGGCAAGAGACTCCACCGCCTCCTCAAGATGCTCAAAAAGCAAACGCTGGCACCATCCGAAAATGTAAAAAACAGTCGCCTTATACGGAAAAAGAGAGGGACTACGTAAGATCAATCCCCTCACCTATAAGAACATTACCGCGGGGCTCCCGCAAAGAAGCCCGAGAAGCGTAAGAGCGAGTCCTATTTGGAGTCACGACAGCCAGCCAGAGGCGGTGGGCTCCTCAACAGAACGTTCCCGCCGCTATAACCTATAAGGGCAAGCACCCGTGGATCCGAGTAAAGGGAACATAATGGCACCCCCAATACTCATGCCCAGAAGGGATTCGGACTCACCTGAACAAAAGAGACAAAGGCACCGCAGCAACGGCCACCACAAAGCCTCGAGTAGTTCCGGCCAAGATGCGAAAAATATCGAAGAGTCGAAAAGAACCCCAAAACAAGCAAACACAAAGACAAGGAAAGTGAAAGAACTCACATACGTTGGAGGAGGGTTGTCAGAGTACTCAACAACCCGAATCGGAGTCATCAAGACATCCTTCAAAGAATGAGCGAAGAGATACCATCGCCTCTTCCTCGTGCAACTCGTAAGCATCACCACCAACACGAAGGATCCTCGTGACCAGTACTCGGCCAAGAGTCTCCCTTGCCATCAAAGGTTGAACTCGACGGCGAAGAAAACCGGCGACGATTCCAAAGACCACCGAGGCCACCTCGCTTCAAGATCTTGACGCGGTTGACAAACTCAAAGAACCTCGGACTCATCAAGAGAGTCAACCTTCGTGCTCTCAGATCAACAGACTCATCGAGTCATGATCCATCAAGGCGGGGAGGATTATTCACATAAAACCATCCAAGCGCCACCGTAAAACGTAGTCGTGGAGCTCATAATCAAAGAAAGCACCTTTCGACTGGGCGGGCCGGGATGGAAACACATCCAAGAGAGGAAAGATCGCCTCCATGACCGGGAGAAATAGCAAAAGAGCTTCAAAGAAGGAGGGATGCCTATGAAGGTCTCACAGGCATGAACAAAGATAGAAAGAAGAAGAACCCCATTCGGGGCAAGATGAGAAAGAGCAATCGAATAGGACTACGTAAACTCATGAAAGAATCCGAAGTGTGCAAGCAAAGACCACCGAACAAAGGAGAGAAAGAGGACAACCTCGAGAGGACCAGAGCGGGAAGACGATGCCCGGTGGGGGAGCCTCCGGCCCATAAAGACTCGAGGAGGAAGAAGCCGGCGCCGCTCCAAGTCCTCAAGGTCACCGGCGACGATGGAAGACTCCGCCAAACCTTCATGGTCGCCTCCACCTCGGGAACCATCTCCGCCTTCCCTTAAGGCTCCCGGAAGACGAGCTCTTCACCATAATGGAGCGGCGGCGAGGAACGGCGAAAAACAAAGGGCGCAACGGCAATGACAGGGAGCAATGGCGGCGCAAGGGGATTAGGGCAAGGAAGATTGCTAATCGCGGATGCAAGGGACAAAGCGGAGGAAGAGAAACGGCCGATCCAAGTATTTATGGAGAGGGATTTTTTCCCCACCCGCTACGTAATAAAACTCTCAGAACGGGAGCCTTTACAACTTCAAAATTAATTTAAAGTGACAACGGCACTCCTTTTTATGCGAACAAAGTGCAACGGTCTGACACAACGGTCGGAATCCTCAGAAGAAGAAAAGAACTCTTCAAAAAATGCCAACAAGCAAGGAAAACATCCCGAGCAATGATCAAGACAAAGACAAGTCAATCAAATTAACAAAGAAGAACCCGCCAAGAAGACAGAAGAACGCTGGCAGACATTGCAACAGCCCAACATAAGAAGTACCCGCACGGAAAAAGAGAAACGGTCAAAACCCCGGGAAAAATGAAGAACCTCTAAGAGCTCTATCTACAAAAGAACTCTTAGACGCTCGGAGGCTACAGGATACCCTGCACGATTTTTCAAAAGTGCTCCGATGACGGGAAGAACTCGACGACGGAGGAGAAGAGCTCAAAGACCTTCCCCGTTGTTTGTACCAAAAGTAAGAAGCTCGGGGCTACACCCTCACGGGTGCACTTTTTTCAAAGAAAGTGCACACCGTATGAAGACAACAAGGACCGCATCAAGGCCGCACCCGAAGACCGGCGACTCTCATGACTCAAACCCGAGACGCTCGGGGGAATGAGCAAGGCTCTTCTTTCGAGAAAGAAGAGCCCCGACGACGAGAAGAACTCGAAGACGGAGGAGAAGAACTCAAAGACCTTCCAAAGCTCTTTGTGCCAAAAAAGAAGCTCGGGGCTACACCCCACGGGTGCACTTTTTAAAAAAAAATTGCACGTAAGATGATCTTGAAGACCATATCAAGGCCTCGCCCGATAAGAGCAAGACAACTCTCATGACTCGACCTTGAGATGCTCAGGGGGCTTGTGGATACAGATCACCAAAAACTCTACCGAGTTGTTCGCAGGGTTCTATCCTAGCCGCGCTGCCACAAACAACTCCCGTAAGGCAATAGAAGCATAGCTACGGTGACTTCGTTGTAAATAGGATAGAACACTAGTCGAGTACCTTGTTTAGAGTTTGGGTGTTCGGTTCCTCTACCTGACAACCCTCTCTCGTATCCGACTAGGATCGTAGCGAAGTTCCTTGGCCCCTTGACTATAAAAGGCGGCCAAGGAACACCTCATAGAGGAGAACATGAACACACAGACACAAGCTTGGCTAATCCCTCGACGCGACTTGACACTCGCCCTTCGGCCTTAGTCTTGATATCTAGAAAAATCCCGACCAAGCTCTCGAAGACATTCTTCCTCAGATGCATGTTATCGATGGCATGGGGTGTATGGAGCATCTTCCAAGATGGCAGTGCTTGAAGAAAATCGACCGCTTCTGAATGGGACTTTGGCCGGTGCCGATTGGGCTCCCGCCGCTTCTTCTTCTTCTTCCACTCAGTCGCTTTGTTCCGCTTCCGCTCTTCTTTGCCTTTGGCCCACTCGGCTTTCTTCTTCTTTCCGAACTCGTGGTTTATGTTCTTCACCATTTCAAACACCTTTGGCTCGCACTTTACCCTCTTCCGCCTCCGCTTCATCTCCGCTCTCGGCTCGACAAAGTACTCATCCATCAAAGTATCCCAAGACTGGGTTCTTTGCAGCAGGAATTTACGATGCTTCATGTACACCGCCTTTGGGATCCGCTAAGGTAAATGGAGCGTGTATTCTCAATGCAACCGTCAAGTCGCCTTCCCCTTAATCCGCCCTCGACAATGAAAAAGAGAGCATGGTAATCATCGATGGTGACCATTATCATGGCCTTTAGAGTGAACTTCTTCTTCTGACGCATCCATAATCTTGACCCCTTTCTACAGCTCCGCCAATTCCTCCATTACTCGCTCAATGAGCACATATATATCATTGCCCGGCCGCTTTGGTCCCGAAAATGAGCATGGCTAGAAGAAGATATTTGCGCCTCGCATTACTTTCGTAGGAGGCAGAGTTGTATATGGTGAGGGTGACCGCCGTGTGTCGCGCGATAGCACGAGGTCTCCGAACGGATTCATCCCGCCAAGCACTCAAAAGCGAACCTCACGCTCCCGGGCTCGCCCCTAAACTCCCGGAACATGTCATTGATGCGCTTCCACGCTTTTGGCATCCGAGGGGTGTCGCAGCTGCCATCGCCCTTTGCGTGCGCTCCGCCGATGCATGCCAGACATCGCCTTGGCATCCTCCGGGTTCCCCAAAAATTGCACGCTAGCGATCGAAAGCACGGGTAGGTACCACACTCGATAGGGTAGGGATCTTCCCTTCCGGGTGTAACCCCTCTTCTTCCTCGCCCCTCGAGGTGGCATCCGCTTCTTCTTGCCCGCCTTCGCTTCTTGGGCCCTCTCGACTCGGTCCCCTCCTCATCAGTGGCACGACACCAAGATTCCTCTTGTAACGACTCACGCCGATCGCGACGCCAGTAAGTCCGCATAGTCACCCCCAGTATAGAATACAGCAGGTTAGGGCATGCATGAAACTTCCTAAGCTTCATAGCCACGTAGATCTAATCAACTTCTTCTGCCAGATAGGTATTGGCAAGGGCACCTTATTCTCCCTCGTAAAACAAGGTCACCGAGGACCTCAGAATCAGTCATTGAAGCTCGTGGTCCGACCACCCGTGGCGAGCCTTCAAGATCAACATCGTAAGGTTAAAACGTAGCACCGCGTAAATGCTTCTGACATTTGTCCGTCGCCTTTGTATAGAGGGTCTATTGCCGCCCGCTTCATCTGCCTAAAAATTCTCGAGCCATCTTGGATTGCCAAACAACACGCCATCTTCATCTTTGAGGTTAGCAATATCCTCGAAAAAGCTCAAAGATCCCTGCGACATACGTCATCAACTACCGACTATTCACCATCTTCTCCACCCGCATTGTCTTCCCCGGCATGTCTTCCAGCCAGCTCATCTACGCGTGATGTAATCACGATTATCAACTTGTTCTCGCCCCGTCCACCACCGCTGCTTTTAGTCGCTGCAGCGACCGGGTCCTCCCAGATGAACCTACCAGCGACACTCCCGCTCTTTTCACCATGATACTTCCACACGGCGGTACCCTCGCCCCTCGATGAACCCATACCGCAGCAGTGCTCCACGACGACGCCATCCTGTGTAAGAACATATGCTTGCAGCCCATAGCACCTGCACACCATTACTTCCGAACCCTCGATCGATTCGATGCTTCTGCGCTGACGGCATAAACTTCTTTTCAGACATCATCAACGAAATCCAAACTCATCCTCGGCCCGTACATCCAATCCCTATTCGACTGCCATGACTACCGCTCAAATTCAATTCAACCAAAGCAAAGAGAGCGATCGATGATTAGAGATCAAGTATCGATGATTAGAGAGATTTAACTAAAGTGTAAAAAGAGGAATACAAGAGAGAGAGAGAGAGAGAGAGAGAGAGAGGGAGTAGAGAGAGGGAAAGAGAGCACGTACACTCAAATGAGAGGGGAGAGAGAGGGGAGGAGAAAGAGGGAGAGAGAGGGAGAGAGAGAGAGGGGGGAGGGAGAGAGAGAGAGAGGAGAGGGAGAGGAGCTAGCTTGAGAGGGAGAGAGAGAGAGGGAGAGATCAAAACTAGATCTCAAAAAGAAAGGGAGAGAAAAAGGGGAGAGAGAGAGAGGAGAGAGATAAGGGGAGGGAGGGGGAGAGAGAGGGGGAAGAGAGAGAGCACAAAACCACATTCAATTAGATCTCAAAGAGAGGTAGGACCATGCATAGGGAGAGAGAGAGAGAGAGTGGGAGAGAGGGAGAGAAAGAGGGAGAGAGGAGAGAAAAGAGGGAGAAAGAGGGAGAAATACCTCCTAGCTAGGTGCCAAACTTCAATCAAAACCATAGGGCAAAACCTTCCCCCACAAATGAGTGTTTTTCTAGAGTTTTGAAGCTCAAAAACCCCTAGTAAAATGGCTAAAACTCCCGTGAGGAAGAAGAAGGTTGGGGCTGTATTTATAGCCCGCACTTTTTCCGTATGGGCATTGAATAAAACCGCCACCTGCTAATGGGGATTAACCGTGGCGTGGTATCACCGCTCTGGGCCGCCGAAAGCCAACTATTTTCCGTGGCGGTTTTCTAAATGCCCGCCACGGAAAATAAAAACTAAACACCATGCAAGTTCAATTCTGTAGTAGTGGCTCAAAGAAGATTTTTAGACTCTAAACAAGTTCATGAGGGCAAGATAGAGTTCGCTTTAAAAACATGATGACAAGTACGGACATCACACAACGAACACCCATGGTCTCTTAGTGATATCCAATCTCTAAGAGACTTTAATCAAATAAAAGTCACCACTGCACTCGTTCTTTTTATGAGTATGCCACAACTAAAATATGAAAATTAGGATCCAGGAAACCCAATAGAGGTACAGTATATTGGTAAATTATTTTTACGGTCAGTCTCAAGCATTGCCCACGTGATTTGAGATAAACTTTAAACAACCATATTAATGAATCGACTTTTTAATTGGCTCACAAGTATAAGTTTTCAACGGTCGACAAGCCCTGCCCGCCGCCGTGTCGGCTAGCCGCTAAGCCAGTGCCTCATGGCGCCGCGTGCTCTACGGGCCGTGCCGCAACGGGCTTCGTGCCTTTGGGGTCGCCTCGTGCCCGCCCCACGGCCGTGAAAACGTGCCGGGTCGGCCCCGTGGGCACGGCTAAAAATGCTGTCTGCCAGCCCCACGCCCGCTTTTGCACGAGAGGGAATGGAGTTGTAGAGCGAGCCGCCGCCACCACCGGAAAGAGGAGGGTCCCGCCAAATCTTTGAAGCGCAGGAAGAGGAGGGGCGGCGACTTGAAGCGCAGGATGGGCCGCCGTGTCTCCCGCGGGTCGCCTCGTGCTCGCGACGTGAGAGACTCGGCGCGACGCGCCGTAGCCGCCGCCACTCGCGGAGAAGAGGAAGCCGCTGCAGCCGTCGCACACCGCATAAATAAGTGGGAGGAGGAGCGTGGCGCATGCGAGCACAGGCGGCGCGCAACGGGTGGAGGGGAGGGGAACGAAAAGGCACCTCGCATGCGAGCAGGCGCATGCGGCTGCTTGTGGAGGGAACGAGCACCTGAGGGTTCTAATTTAGGAACTAGGGTTCTGTGGTGGGCATGTGGGGGTGTTAGCAGGCTTGTTGGGTCGTCTTTTTCTTTCATTCCCGCATTAAGGCCCATAGAGGCATCGCTAGACTTTCACCTGCCGGGCCGGGCCGCTGGCTCACCCGCCATGCCCGGGGTCGGCCCAAGTCCGCCGACCCTCTGCCGGGCCAGCCCGTCCGTTGCCTTCGTCCCGGCCGCGCTTGGGCCGGCCAAAAAGATCGGGCCGGGTCGGGCCGCCGGTCGCGGGCCGCATGAAAACTATATACCACAAGCAGTAATTAACTTGATAATTCATTGATTATACATATATATGTTACGAGTTGTGTCACAAATTGGTAACAACTTCTCGTCCAATTATGCAAGAGCCATGCATCTTACAGTCCTAAATTTTAGCTTCTTCATAAAATTTTGACATCCTTCTGTCATCTCCATTTTTACTTTTTCATGCCTCACGGAAAAACCCTAATACAAAAGCATTGCCATAATGTGTACAAATTTTTATTGCCCAGACCTATGAGTTCTATACAATTTTGTATATTGCATATAGATGACCAATATATATGGTTCTTTTTTGCTATAGTAACAGGTGGAGCTCTGAATGTCAATCTCTTAACTAAAGAAAGCATTTGATAAGTTGTTATTTTGTATCGTAGCTACCACATATATAGCTTTTTGATCATTCGGTGTGGATGGCCTTGTTTAGATTGCTAGAAATTTAACCTTTTTTTCTCACTTTCTCTCAGATCACATCACATTAAATACATCAAAAAGACATATGTTTGGAGTATTAAACGTAGGTATTAACTAATTACACGCTAGATGTACATTGCAGATCTATTCTTTTGAGCTCTAGTTACTCCATGGTAGAATGATATTTACCACTAACAAAACGAAACGCCGCACAAGCATACACATGACGTGATATTCTGGCTCCAAATATTTGCCATCTAAACAAGGCCCTGCATAACTTGTGTGCACGCACGCACTCTAAGATCTGTTTGATGTACAAAGCCTACTAGGCGCAGCAAATCCAAATTCCAACCCATGTTTAATTTGTCTCTAAAATTGGATGTGTCAAAGAGTGCTTTTTGGTCAGTACTACCGATCATGATCCAGATGTCAATATTATCATGGATAAAGATTTCGCAAAGTCCATGTTTTAGGTGGCAATTCTGCAAAAGCTCAGTTTTGAATTTTTGAAACGGCAATATATAACCCATATATATCTATCATAAACATTAGCTCATTTTGATCAAACGCATTCGGATTCTTTTTCAAGGTAAGAAATGATACTTACACTGTTCACAAACACGCACGAATCGATCTAAGCTGCTACGACTAACTCACTCCTAATTACATGCAGTACTAATTTAGAAGATCATCACCAGACGAGCGCAGCGGCAGCAATGGCGGCGCCGGTGCCGTAGACGACTCTCCAGGCGCCGGGGCCACGTGGGTCGCTCCCCATCGGAAACGGCCGGTCCGGCGGCGGCGCCGTCCATCCCGACGAGAACTCCAGCAGGAAACCCGCCGCCCTGCAATGATACCCATATCCCGCCTCCCTCCCTCCACCTCCAATGCCACCCTCCGCCGCCGCAGATAGCGCCCCTGGAAGCTAGCGGACACGCAGAGCAGCAGCAGCAACGCCGCGCAGAGCAGCCCCTGTCCTCATTCCCTGCCATGGCCGTCCTTGGTGTGGCCTAGTCAAGGCTGGTAGTTAAGATGAAGATGGGACTGAATGTGGAGAATGAGACGGTGGAAATGCCTGGGGCTCGCGCACGTGTACGTCAGTTGCACAAGCCAAATTTTTGGATACTAAATTATCTTTTTCGCGTAACTGAAACCATTATTTTTTTCGGTATTTTCCAACTGAGAAACCAATTTTACGTGCTTCGGCCGAGTAACTAACATGCCTAGATGCTAGGGAGTGACTACACAAGAATAGGGAGCACAGGTTGGAGCTATCAGCTCAACAAGATTGATATCAATATTATGGATAACGATTTTCGCGAAGTCCATGATTCAGGGTGGTAATCTTGAAAAGGTCAGAGTTTGAAACGGCAATAAATCCATATCTATAGAAACAATAAACCGAACATTTGATTAAATTCATTCAATCTTTTAGATGAAGTAACACTAAATTAAATCACTCCTAATTATTACAGTATAGTAGTACCAAGTTAAATCATCACCAGACGAGCGCAGCTGCCGCAAGGGTGGCACCGGCGACGTAGACTCTCCGGGCGCGGGCAACGTGCGTCGCTTCCATCGGAAACAACGGAAACCGGTCCGGCGGCAGCGGGCGTCCCGTCAGGAATTCCAAGCCACCCCCAGCCGTTCCTCCCTCCTCCGCCGGTCCCTCCTTCGCCACCTTCTTTCACCAGCCTCCCTGCACCGCCACCGCCTCCCTCCCACCACCTTTCACCGACACCGCCCCTCCACCGCCGCAGATAAGGCGCCCTGGAAGCGTGCGTGACACGCAGAGCAGCAGCAGCAACGCCTCCGCAGAGCAGCACCGTCCTCCTGTCTCGCCATGGCGGCTGTCCTTGTTCTCGATCGACGCTTGTATATAATATGGGATGTGTCAGCTCTTCTACTCACCGAAGCGACGAGGAGGCAAGGGAGGAAGCCCGGTCCTCGCCATCAAGCCCGACAAGGCCCAGACGCATGGCTCGGCCCAACCCGCGCGTGTCCGGTCCATCCTGGATTGCGTGAGTATATGACAGCCTGTACGAGGAGAGAGGAAGGCATCGATCATTTGAACTCTGTACCCAGTACTCGTCCCCTTCCTCTGTCCTTCTTCCTCCCGCTGTCGCTGCGGCGATCTCTGCTTGTAATCGAATTCGTGAGATTTATCGTAAACCAGTTCGAGAGTGCTAACAGGATGTGGAATGTCGTCGATGTATATCGGGGATTCGGACATCTATATAAGATACTGTTGGCGCTTGCCCGTGCAAGTCCCCTGCATGCACGCACTAATCTTTACGATAGTATCTTTGTGTGCATCGGCATATAACTGATGAAACCAATTTTTACGTGCTTCCAATGTGTGCATCTTTAAGCCGATCTTGATACATACGTATCACAGGATTAGGATTAAAAAAATATCAACTGTGGCCATGCGTGCTATATTTGTTTATCTTTTTAGGCGATCTATATTTGTTTATCTAGCTTAGCGTCCAACGTAACGAAATAGAGATGAGCTCT
>JADLZK010007304.1:0-33009 GCA_015847255.1 Hyparrhenia diplandra
TTTCAAATAGGATGAGAAGGAGTCCATAGGTGCAGCCTAGGCCGGGTTTATAATGTTTATACATGTTGGCCTAGACTTGTCATTACCCGATAGTGTGCTTTTGCATATCTTTTGTTCGGGTCTTGACATAGATGCTGCCCTATGCCTTGACATGACCGTTGGAGGGTCGTTTGCATGTAAACCTACAACGGAACATAGGAAAATCCTTGAACACATCCTAGAGAAGCTTGCTTCTCCCGTTGTAGAACCTAATCCCCTCCACATTAAGGGCATGTCAAGCGTTGAGGAGCCCTCATCAGTCGAGCCATTCCCCATACCGCCATTGGAACCGACTATTGAGCCCTCTCCCGAACCACGAACACCCGAAGGAAGGAATGCTTCGTCGCCCGGAGTTCGCGATTGAATTCAAGGATGATGACGTAACCTCGTAAACCGAGGTGCGCTTTTAGACTTTCATATCTATCCCATCCTTGACTTCAATCTTCTCATAGGCTACCCTCTCGAAAAAGCTTTTTTCACAAAAAAAAAAAAAAACTATAGAGGGAAGCCATGATGAGAAGTTGGGAAAGATTGCTTCCGCCTCACACTTAGACATCCCAAAGGCAAAGCATCTTCCCCACCAAAACCCGTTCGAGGAGGCGAAGTTCATAACTCTATTCGCTTCACCCAAGTTGCTTACGCATCTTAGTGAAACGAAGCACTGTCGCCCTCACACGAACACAAGTCATGTCCCTACGGCCGATAAGACGTGGTTCTTGACAATGGTCAAGATTCAACGTTAGATCCTTCATGACACATCTTTTGAGGAGAAAACCTCATGTGCCATGGACATGCATGAAGCGACAACTCTTGAGACCAAGCGGAAATTTGTTCTTGAGCATAACAAGTTGTCAATTGAGACTTCCTACATGCTCACCTTTGGGTCTTCTTGAGTTTGTCTTGCTTCTAGTGAGTGCTTCCACGAAAATTACAACCATCTCTTGGTTCTCTTTGTAAACCTTTTAAGAATGGTTGCAAGCCTCGTAGTAGCATGATGACGCTAACCTTGCAGCTTGAGCGTAATGCTAAATTCTTAGTGGTGGCGGGAACTTCACCACCATCGGTGCAGGATGTTTTCCCACGGTCAAGCTTACGACCATAAAGAAAGCAACGCCGGGGAGATACCCTGGACTATCATAAAAAAAAGGCACAAAAGTCTTTCTCTCTTCTTATTAATAAAAGCAAGAACATGTTATCAAGTTAGTATGCACCTTCGGGTATTCTTGTCGCTAACCATTTTAGGTGGAGATCGATTAAGAAGAACAAAGAGGCATGCGACGCTTGAGAACATGAGGGCTATCATCAAAAAAAAAAGTTATGATGTTCATGGGTGATGGAACATGCTCAAGAGGAGACCCGGACCTTGCACACTTGACTTTTACACAAAAGTCTAAGTGTAGGGAAGATGGTGACAATCTCAAGTTCCATCCACCAAGGGATCATACAAAAAAAATTTTTTGAGGGTGAATAAAAAAGATGATGTCAGCCCCTGCCTTGCTAAAAAAAAAAAAAAAAAAAAAAAAAAAAAAAAAGATGGGGAGAAAAGAGTTTGAAAAAAAAAGAAAGGTAAAAAAAAGAAGAAGAGAGAAAGTGAAAAAAAAAAAAAAAAAAGTGAGTGAAAAAAAAAGTTATAAAAAAAAAAAAAAATATATATATAGTAATAATAATAGAGAAGAGAGGAGTAGGTGGGCCCCACATGGTCAAGATACATACCAAAGTCTTTGCCTGATTCCACCCATCATTGCTACCACAAGCAAGAAGGACTCTTCTCTCATCCTTTGCTAACTATCATCAAGACCCATGGCCCGCATACACATCATGTGTGTGTGTGGCCTAGCCTTGAGATACACCTGGGCTGAGCCATCAAGCAAACCGCAGCAACAACTTCAATGCTTCATCGATAAATGCTGACGGTATCTAATACTCAGGTATGCAAAGGTAACATTCACCACCTCTTCACTCATTTTTGTCTCCATGAAAATAAAATTTTATGCTTCCCGTGCTATGACATATGTTTTGATTTTGGGTGTACCTACATGTATACGTGTAATACATCCATAGGTCTTTTTAAATTGAGCATGGTGCTTAGGTTAAAAAGATCTCCTTTAATCAAAATTCGACATGGTGTTGGATCTTGATTAATGAACTTAGAGCTTTGTTGTCGTGATCTATGAGAGTATCTTATATTGGAGATAAATAAAGGCTATGTTATTCATTGCTTCTTTATGTTAGCCTTGCTTTGGAGTAATGATGAGGTGAACAAATAAAAATAATAATAATAAAATAAATAATAATCATAATAAAGGCTCCACGGTATTCTTGTCGATAGAGCCATGTGTTTGTTTTTGTTTTGTTTTCTTTGTTTAAATAAAACAGGTACAAGAATAAGTGTGGAGACCTCTCAATCGAGACAATCATGCCCATCCGAGATCTCTCCAACACAAAGGCACAAACCCCCGAGCAATTCACGATAAAGAAGGACGAAATGAGTGACTACCATTAAACTCCTTCCTCTTCAAACGGCGGTTTGTGCAACTCCCCTCTCACATCCTCCATAAAGTTTTGAGGTTTGAAATTGAACAAATCAAAAAAGACAAAACTTGAAAAAAAAAAAAAAACTCCATCTACGGTCTACTAATTGATTCATGGCATGCATACACTTTATTCCTCGCCAAAAACCATACTTTGATGAGTAACTACACCGTTAGGGACCCCATGTTCATCTAAACAATTGAGCTTTGAGATATGGTAGAATGACTTGATGCTTGCTCTCTTATGCAATGAGACTTGGTTTTATTTCAAAAATTCAAATAAAGCATGCTCCCGGTCCGACTTAGACAAATCCTACCAAAGCCTAAATAATGACATGAATATCCACTATAGCTACTTCCTCTGTATTGAGTTTTTGTCGCTCCGTTGATCTGCGTTGAGAGAGGCTCATACCCCCAAGATCGGAAAACACGTACACCCACATATACACGCCGAGTTCTCACAATGAGAATTGCGCACAACATGCATCTTTACCATCCACCAAATAAATACTCCATCCATTATACCATGATCATCTCCGATTATCGAGAAAAAAAAAAATGCGGGGAGAAAGATGCAAGGGCTACGAAAAAAAAAAAGAGAGAAAAGAAAATAAGAGATGAAAAATGGACACGTGTCCGAGGGGCGAGTAGAGCCCACATCTCCAAAAAAAAAAAAAAAAAAAGAGAAAAAGAAAAGACAAAAGAAAAAGTAGCTCAGTATCTCTCTAGAAGCATACAAAAAGAAAGGAAAAAGATCATGAGTCAAGGAGTAACCACAAAGAAAATATATCATCAATATTCTCCACACACTTTTGCACATTTCGATCTAAGGGTATGACACTTCTTTCCAATGATCCGAGCTTGACCCGACAAAACATACAGAGGTGCGTATGCAACACTCCACTCCAAAGATCCACAAAACCTTGCAAAAAGGATGAGTGAGAGCGAAGAGTGCTTTGGCAAGGAAACACAAATGAGTGACTATGTGAGAATCAACCATGGAGCATTGCTATTTTATCTTTAAAAAAAAAACCCAACCAAGTCTTTGCACATGAGTAGTAGCAAGGAGATACGATTTCATGACCGTTCCATTGCTCAATCGTCCAAGAAAACATGGTAGCCACTCTTGAATGCTCACAAAGCAGGTGAGGCTTGGAATAACTTGTATGCAGGTCTACATCTTGGAGTTTGAACCACTTTAGTCCCTAAGCCTTCACTCGAGGACGAGCAAAGGACTAAGTGTGGGGAGTTTGTTGACGGTCATTAACTACATATTTTATACCATCAACATTAGTATAAAACTACCAAAACACAATAGTGATAGGGCTTTGAGCTAACCATTTCCACAAGTTTTGGTACTTCACTTGTTTTGCAGGACAATGTTGGAAACATACACATTTCGGGCCAAAAGTAAAGGAAAACGTATAAAGAATAACAAGGCCCTAAATGGACATAAGCAAAGCAAGGAGAAGAGAGGAGAAATGCCCATAAACATGAATATCAACATCTATACATAAGCCCAAGAAGTCGAGGCCCAAATCCAACATGAAATCATACCGGGCCGCAGGACATGGGTTCAATGTTTTGGGCATAACTTTCTCATACGAAATCGGATTTCAGTGATCCACCAGTCAAAACGAAGCTTACTCCGAGGCCCACGCGCTCCTGCAAAATTTCAGGCCAAACGGCCCACATCTTGGTGCGCCCGCACCAGTGGTGCGCAGCTTGGCGGCGTACGCCAACCGGGCCCGGCTTTTTCGAGGCGGTGCATTACCTTCCAAAAGTGTGTGTTGCCGACGCGTTGGTTGGTCGGTTTGGGCTGATTAGGAAGGTGTACCAAGGTCGGTTTGGTTCCTTCCATATGGGGGGGACAATTTCCAACAAGCCCCCTCTCCTCTACCTATAAAAGGAGGCCCTCTCCCTCTTCCTCAACACACACCAATTCCATACAACACAAGGAAGAGCCACAATGTAATAGAGAGGAGAGAGTTCCATTCTTGTTCTTCTTCCTCCTCTTAGTTCTAATGGAGAGTGAGAGAGGAAAGGCTAGAAGGAAGTTTGGTTCCTTCTACACGGAGTTGTCGGTCCGCCCTGGTGTGTGCCGCGGTTCCTAGGAAGTCGAGTGCGGAGTTGTCGGCACCCGCTTTCGCTTGTACCTCTACAAGCTACTTACACTTTGGTGAGAAAGCTTGTGATTATCTTTCGGCTTATTGTTCTTCAAGTATATTATCTTAGCTGTTATAGACTTGCGGGATTGATAGTCGTTCCTTTGGGGGGGGCTCTAGTAGAAGGGACCCCGGGGACGGGTAAGCCTTGTTAACACGCTAGAGTGATAATCACTAGTGTAGACGTGGTGTCTGGGCTAGGGGTTGCCTATCTTTTGCGGTGCATCCCACGGTTGAGGGGGTAGGCGGCTTGGTCGTGACAAGCCTTGTCCGTCCCTTGAAATCCCCCCACGTTCGGCTGTGTCATAGAGCTAATTGCCGGAAGCTTCCCAGTTGGGCGTTGGCCGGTGCCCGAAGCAAGTAGATAACAAGCCCTAGAAATCCCTGCGTGAAAACCTAAGCCCATAAAGATACCTCACTATCCATAGTTATCCTAGGGTGGCCCTGCTCAAAGATTAGAGCGCAACCGTTCCCTGTGGAAAATACGATACCCTGAATATTTCTGGGTGAAAGCTACAAACGACAATTCCGTGCGCTTGCGGATTTATTTGTGTGCGTTAAGAAACGTCAACAGAGGAGTCCGGTGCGGCACAACGGGAGGGACCCTCGTCGTCGGCTGTGCCCACGGTCCTTGGCGAGGGGACTTCGGCGGGAGCCGGGGGATCAGCGGCCCCGGAGGCCCCCGCGGAGAAGGTGACCCAGCCCCTCCAAAGAAGCGGTTGCCTCCACCGGCGCCACGGCCCGTGGCGTGGAGTCGGGCTCTCGGGGACGAGAGGTCCTCGAGGGGATCCAAGGCGCCGGAGACGAAGAAGAAGAAGAGGGTGGCTACGCGGTAAGCTTTCACCTTACGTGTTGTTGTAGGGTGTGATGGTCGGCCGTATGTGTTGACCTCCGGTTGTGTTTTTAGGGTGGCCGCGGCGTACCTCGAGAAGCGCCGAGGATGGGCATGCCGAGCTCGGCCGGCCTGGGCTCGAGCTCGTGATGGAGAGCTCGGCGGTGTCGGCGTCGTCGAGCTCGGTGCCCGCGAGCTTCGGGCGTGGCGATGTCGAGCTCGGGCGGCGATGACGACGGACCCGACGACGGGCTCGGGGATGGCGATGGCGGGCTCGACGATGGGCTCGAAGATGATGGCACTCTTCCCCTTCAAGGGGTTGCTTCCCGCGAGCGCCTCATTGGTCGGCGGCGGGGAGTGGCGAGGCCGGTGAGCTCCGCCTTGTACGGGACCCGTTGGTGCCGTCCACCGTCCCCGTCGGCCAAGCTCTTCGGACCGTGCTAAGCTCGATTGAGGAGCCCGAGGCCCGGGCATTGGGGGGCGCCCCGCGTCTCGAGGTCCGAACGGTTGGGAGGTTGTCGGCGGGACCGGGAGGCTTAGGCGAATTTGAAGTCATCGAGATTGCCGGCGACGACGCCAAGGCGGCGGAGGAGGATGCCGGATCGGCGGTGACGGGCGCGGGGCGCGCCGCCGCCGCCACCGCCATGCCGCCGCAGTTGATGGGACGGTGGTGGTGGCGGCGGGTAGCACGGCGGGAGCCGGGCCCGAGTCGCCCTCGCCCCCTACCGTCGTCGATCGACGAGCGTCCCTCCTTAGGGTGTGGAGGTTGTTCTGCCGCCGGTGTTCACGCCGGTCACGCCCCTACAGCTCTGGGAACAGCCGGCGGCGTCGGTAGAAGAGCCGGAATCACCCGCCAGCGGTGCTGTCCCCAAGTGTCTTCGTCGGCTTTCGCGGGTACGAGTTGACCACTGACGTCGAGCTTTATGTTTGTTTTTTTCCCGCTTCCCTGTTGACGTGCTTCTGACAGGGTGTGCAAGGAGCCGCTAGGGGGTACAACCGCCTGGCCAAGGCGTCACTCAAGGCCGGCGGCCTCGCGGCGAGGTTGACGGACCTGTGAGCTGAGATGTGCCACGAGATCGGGGAAGCCCAGCTTCAACAGCGGATCATGGAGAACCAGGCACAGGACGTCGCCACCCTCCTTCGCTGCGCGAGCGAGAGGGCCGTTTTCGAGTAGCACAGGAGAAGGTGGACGCCGCGCTGCGCGAGGCGTCGCGGTGGCAGGAGGAGGTCGAGCTCGCTCACAAGCATCAGCGTGAGAAGATGCAAGAAGAGCTCGACTTCTTCCGCAAGGCGCTTGAGGACAAGGAGCTCGAGCGCTCGGCGCTCGAGCAAAGGGCGGAGCTGCTCCAGAAGGACAAGGAGGAGATCGCCGAGCGACTGCATCAGCGCGACACCGAGCTCGAAGGTGAGCGTCTTCTTCTCTTGTCTTATTGTCTTGTTTCTTTAGCGCTTGGGGCTGATTGTCCTCGTCGGCGGGGCCTCAGTGTATGACCGCGAGGCTGCCGAGATGTGGTGCTTCTGTCGCTCATCGGATGCGGAGCGGGAGAGGCTTGACGCTGAGAACCAGTGTCTCTGGTATAATGAGTGTTGCATTTCTTAAGCGCAATCACTAGAAACGGGTTTAGAACCCATCTCTAATAACGGCGCGAGGAAATGCGCCGTTGACATTCCTAAAGTGAAACCACCGTGTCGGTGATAACACTAGGCACATCAACGGTGATAGATCTTGCCTAAGAAGATATTCATCCGCAGCGCGCGGATCTATCATTGTAGCATTTCACCGGAAGTATTCGGGGTATCGTTATTTATATTTTTCCCAAAGGAAGGCATGGTGGAAAAGGATCTAATAGAGACATGAATAGGATAACATGACTATGTAATGGACCAATACTCATACGAGGGATATAAAGAGGCGGTAAAGGGATAACTTGACACACCCACGTAAGCCAAACTCAAGGATAAAGATAAATAAGGAATAAAGAAAGACCTAAGTGGAGCATCTGATTCTAGTCATGGCTGTGCATAGAACCAGTTGATAGTCGGGCAACACGCATGAGCGGGAGGTCGGAGGCGAGAATGAAATGGACGGGGAGACCTCCCGTTGCATCCGCCCTAATGGAAGGCATTTACGAACTCCTACAAACACACACGAACGTGGGGGATTTCAAGGGCGGTCAAGGCTTGTCACGACCAAGCCGCCTACCCCCTCAACCGTGGCATGCACTCATATTCGAAGGATACGGCATCCAGGACACCACGTCCGCATACTAGGACACTACTCATGTCCCCATGGCCCCCCACCCTACGGATGGACGGAATAGGACACGAGCAAGCCCCGAAGGACACAACGAACCGCCATCTGGCACAATCCCGACACTACCCAATTATATTGCATGAATGGTTTAAGCATAAAGTTCTATATGACGATATCACAACATAGAAACTATAGACTAGTTCATGTGTCATGATCATGTCAAGAACAACATGTTAGATCATAGGATAAATCACGAGGTATAGACATAACATGAAGACTCTAATCCTAATGCACAACCAAGATAAGATAAGAGCAAGGCTTTGGAAGAATACCATAGAAAGATTTATTCGGAATCCATCTTCCAAGGAGCCAAGCCCTCCTTGGTAGCTTTGCCTAGCTCCACATCCTAAACTACTAATCCTACTAAGAAGAGGAAGAAGAAGAAGTAGAAGAAGAAGAAGAAGAAAGAAAGGAGAAGAAGAAGAAGAAGAAGAAGAAGAAAGGGAGAAGAAGAAGAAGAAGAAGAAGAAGAGAGAGGCTACATTGTGAGGTGTGTGTTACAAGTGAGGGAGTGCCCATCTATTTATAGGACCTTCACCATGGGATCCTATCTTGGCTAAGCCATTTGGTACTAATCCCGCGCCGTCTTCTGGGCAAGCAAACACCGCCTCTAGACTTTTCAGGTCGAGATGGGCCACCAGGACGAAGATGGGCCATTTTGGCCTCCGCGAGGGTGCGGGCGCACCCTAAGGTGCGCGCGCACCAATATGGTCACCATTTGGGCTGAAACTTTGCATGAGCACATGGGCCTCAGAGTTAGCTTCGTTTCGAGTATTCGTTCGCTGAAATCCGATTTCGTATGAGAAAGTTATGCCCAAAATATTGAACCCATGTCCTGCGGCCCGTTTATCATTTCATGTTGGATTCGGCCCTCGACCTCTTGGGCTTGTGTTTGGATATTGATATTTTATGGGCTTTTCTCCTCTCTTCTCCTTGCTTTGCTTATGTCCATTTAGGGCCTTGTTGTCTTTCCTTTGCTTTTGGCCCAATTTCGCATGTTTGGTCAATTTCTCCCTTGGGCTTGATGTTCTTCAGGAATGCGCTTTCCAGGGAGGCGCCTTTTGGTACATTTTCCACTTGTTTCTTATATAAATCTGCACAATAATAATTTGGACACTACAAGTGGAAATATGTCAATAATAAATGTATATGTGTGTAGTAAGGTATAGTTTCACCCCCTTATTGGTAGAATGTTGACGTTAAAAATATGTCGTTGGTGACCGTCAACAATGAGCAGGAGCTCTATGACGAGCTGTGGAGTAAGCGGGCGGCTGTTTTCGGGTTTGCCTTTTGTGGCTTTGTGGCTCTTGTGCTGATTTGTGTTTGCGTTTTGCAGGGGAGAAGGAGAACTCTCTGAAGCTGACGCGGGAGCTTGAGGACAAGGGCCAGGCACTCACTTCCGCTGAGGCCACCCTCAAGCACACGCAGCTCGAGCTGTAGGCTAAGGAGGTGGACTTGAAGAAGAGGACTGGCGACCTCGTCGACGCGCGAAAAGAGCTCGGAAGCCTTCAAGAGCATGTTGCCAAGGCCGTGGAGGAGGCCGAGAGCTCGAAACGCGCGCATGATGGGCTCGCGTCCGAGGTCGGGGCCGTCTGTGATGTCCTCGGGGTGGAAGACGTGGCGGACCCGGTCGAGCGGGTGTCGATCATCCCGCGCAAGGTGACAGAGGACGCGAGTCGCATGGTCCACAAGGCGGTGAGCGTTGTCTTTGCCCACTACCCCAGGTTTGAAGTCGACATTGTGAAGACGGGGTGGCCGCCGGGGCTGATGACGACGAGGTGGAGCGGAAGGCTGCCGCGGCCGCTGCTGCCACCAAGGAGCTATCCGTCGAGCTCTTCAACCTTGCTGTTGATGAGCTTGACGTCTTCGAGCCCCTTGCTGGCGGAGGCGAAGCGGCCGAGGAGCCTACCGAGGGGGAGGGAGTTGCTCAGGGCGTTTCTGCCGAGGAGCCGGTGCCCGAGGATCCACCTGCACAAGAGTAGGAACTCGAGGCGGGGCCTCTTTCTGTCATAAGCTTTCAAGTCCTCAAGGTTGAGGCGAATTGTAAAAACTGTATGGAGGCTTATGTTTAATGGGAATCGCGTTTCTTCCTTTATCGCATTTCATTTCTACTTTGACTTTTTGTGAACTCGTAATTCGAGAGTCGAGTGGCGGGCCATTCCTCGCTGGCCGCGGGGGCGCGGGAGGTCGTTAGGCAGTCGCGCCACACTCTGAAGTGGCGAGCTCATGACTTAGTCGTTTCGGAACGTCGTTTGACTTAGGAGAAGAAGGTGCGAGTTCGTGAGTTTGAACTCGTCGTTGAGCTCTGAGCTCGTAAGTTTTGCAAAAAATCGATGTGTTAAAAACGTGGGGTGTGCACCCCACTCCTTGTAGCCCCCGAGCAAGGGCGGGTCTTTTGCTTTGTGAGCAAAGGGCGGCCGTTGCTCAAGCGAGCTAAGGAAAGAATTCGAAATGCTTGCACATGTTTTTGCATCGAATTTTGTGTCTTTATTGAGTTCTCACGGCTACAACATTTCAAAATACATTTAGGGGTAAAAGCGACGTAGCTGTTTGATGTTCCATGCATTGGTGAGGACTCGGCCTTGGTGATCTTTGAGCTTGTATGTACCGGGCCTCAGCACTTGGTCGATGGTGAAGGGGCCTTCCCATGGTGCTGAGAGTTTGTGCCGGTCCCTCGAGCTCTGGACTCGCCGTAGGACGTAGTCGCCGACGCTGAACGCTCGGCCCTTGACGTGGTGGTCGTGGTAGCACCTCATGGACTGCAGATACTTGGCGGAGTGGATGAGCGCGATGTCGCGAGCTTCGTCGAGTTGGTCGGCCGCGTCCTCGAGCAGTGCTTGGTTGTTGTCTTCGTTGTAGGCTTGAACTCGGGGTGAGCCGTACTCGAGGTCGGTGGGGAGGACGGCCTCAGATCCGAAGACGAGGAAGAACGGGGTCCGGCCGGTGGCTCTGCTCGGCGTAGTACAAAGGCTCCATACGACCGAAGGGAGCTCGGCGAGCCACCGGCGGGCGCATTTTTCGAGCCTCTTGAAGATGCATGATTTCACACCCTGCAGAATCATCCCATTAGCTCGTTCTACCTGTCCATTGGTCCTGGGGTGGCTGACTGAGGCGGTGTCGGCGCGGATGCCGTGGTCGCCGCACCAGTCGATGAAGACTTCTCCCACAAAGTTGGTGCCGTTGTTGGTGATGATGGAGTTCGGGACCCCGAATCGATGGATGATGCCGTTGAAGAACTTGACCGTTTCCTCGGCTCGACAGCGTGCGATGGGCATGACCTCGATCCACTTGGTAAACTTGTCGATGGCGACGAGGAGGTGCGTGTAGCCCCCGGCCGTCCTCTTGAATGGTCCTACCATGTCGAGGCCCCAGACCGCGAACGACCAGGTGAGCGGGATCGTCTGAAGGGACTGAGCCGGGAGGTGCGTTTGCTTGGCGAAGAACTGACAGCCCTCGCATCGCCGCACGACCTGGTTGGCATCTGCTACGGCAGTTGGCTAGTAGAAGCCCTGCCGGAACGCCTTTCCGATGAGAGCTCGGGGTGCTGCGTGGTGGCCACATTCGCCTGCGTGGATCTCCTTGACGAGCTCTTCGCCTTGCTCGAATGTGATGCAGCACTGGAGGACGCCAGACGCCCCGTGTCGGTAGAGCTCTTCACCGATAAGGACGAAGGACTTGGCTCTTCGGACCAAACGCCTCGATTCTTCTTGTCTTGGAGGGAGCTTGCCTTCTTTCAGCCACTGCAGCAGTGGGACTCGCCAGTCTGGCTTTGGAGTGGTCGAGCTCGACCCAGCCCCCGAGCCCGCAACGCTAGAGCTCACGGTCAGGCAGGCCTTTGTGTTGGGCGAGCTCGAGCTCGTGGGGATGTCGACTTCCATGGGGTCTGAGCCCGGGGCGCCGGTGGTTGAGCTCGCACCCGTCGGCGCGAGCTCTCCTTTGAGCCGTATCGAAGGCCTGTGCTGTTCGTGCATGAAGACGCCTGGAGGGATCGGTAGACGATCTGATGTGAGCTTGGCGAGGACATCGGCGTCGTTGTTGAGGTGGCGATGGATGTGGTTGACCTCAAGCCCGTGGAAGTGCTCTTCGAGCTCGCGGACCTTCTGACGATATGCGATCATCTTTGGGTTGACGCAGTCGACTTCTTTCATGACTTGATTCTTCACGAGCTCGGAGTCCTCCCGGACTTCGAGGTGCCGGATGCCAAGCTCGTGCGTGATGCGCAAGCCATTCACCAAAGCCTCGTACTCGGCGACATTGTTGGATGCAGGAAAGTGGAGGCGAATCGAGTACTTCATGCGCACCTTGTTCGGAGAGATGAATCTGAGCTCCACGCCTGCCCCGTACTTCTTCACGGAGCCGTCGAAGTACATTGTCCAGTATTCGATGTCGTCGGGCCTGGGTGGCTGTTCGACCTCAGTCCACTTTGCGACGAAGTCGACCAGGGCCTACGACTTTATGGAGTCTCTAGGGACGTAGGTGATGTCGGCACCCATGAGCTCGACAGCCCATTTGGCCATTCGTCCCGCAACCTCGGGGCTGCGGATGATCTCACCGAGAGGGTACTTGGAGACGACCGTGACAGGGTGGGAGTCGAAGTAGTGCCTGAGCTTGCGTCGGGTGATCAGCAGCGCGTACACGAGCTTTTCGAGCTGCGTATATCGTGTTTTGGTGTCGGTGAGGACTTCACTGATGAAGTACACGGGCGTTGCACCTTGAGCGCGTGGCCCTCCTCTTCTCTCTCGACGACGAGCGCGGTGCTCACGACCTTCGAGGTTGCCGAGATATAGAGGAGGATCGGCTCCTAAGGCGCAGGGGCGACGAGTACAGGTGGATTGGCGAGGAGCTGCTTCAGCGAGTTGAGGGCCTGCTGGGCTTCGTCAGTCCAGACAAAACGCTCGGTCTTCTTCAGCAGTTTGTAGAGCGGGAGGCTCCGTTCTCCAAGCCTGGCTATGAATCGACTTAGTGCGGCGAGACAGCCCGTAAGTCGCTGTACGCACTTGACGTTCTTGATCGGCCCCATGTTCGTAATAGTGGCGATTTTCTCGGGGTTAGCTTCGATGCCGCGCTCAGAAACGATGAAGCCAAGCAACTTCCCTTGAGGGACCCCGAAGACGCACTTTTCGGGATTGAGCTTGACTCCGTACTCGCGGAGTTTGGCAAAGACCTTTTCGAGGTCAGGGATGAGCTCTTTCGAGCGCTTCATCTTGACAACGATGTCATCGACGTATGCTTCCACGAGCTTCCCGAGGAGCTCCCTGAAGACTTTCTGCATGCACCTCTGGAAGGTGGCGCCGGCGTTCTTCAAACCGAAGGGCATTGTTACATAACAGAATGCGCCAAACGGAGTGATGAAGGAGGTGGCGAGCTGATCGAGCTCGTTCATCATGATTTGGTGGTAGCCGGAGTAGGCATCGAGAAAACAGAGTGTCTCGCACCCGGAGGTGGAGTCAACGATTTGGTCGATGCGCGGCAAAGGAAACGGATCCTTTGGGCATGCCTTGTTGAGACCCGTGTAATCAATACACATTCTCCATTTCCCATTCTTCTTCTTGACTAGTACAGGGTTGGCTATCCACTCGTGATGATACACCTCCTTGATAAACCTAGCAGCTAAGAGCTTATCTATCTCCTCGGTGATTGCCTGGCGTCGATCGTCATCGAAACGTCTAAGCCTCTGCTTCACCGGCCGAGAGCCGGGTTTTATATTCAAGGAGTGCTCGGCGACTTCCCTTGGTATGCCAGGCATATCCGAGGCCCTCCACGCGAACACATCGAGGTTCGCGCGGAGGAAGTCGACGAGCTCGCTTTCCTATTTGGGAGTGAGCTCGGACCCTACGCAGAGGGTGTGCCCATCCTTGTCGACCTCGACCTCCTTGGCGTCCTTCTCGGGCTCGAACGTGCCCGCGACCTTCCCGAGCTCGCCGGATGGGCTCGAACCTCCCAGCTTCTTGAGCTCGTCGGATGAGCTCGCGCTTGCCACCTTCTTGAGCTCGGGGGCGTCCTCCGCTGGCCCAGGCCGCCATCTTGGGCGGCATCTGCTCGATCTCGATTGCGGCGTCAGCGTACTGGACGGCAGCGGCCTCGCAACCGAAGGCGTGCTCGAAGGTGGAGTCGACGGTGATGACCCCCTTCGGCCCAGGGATCTTGAGCTTGAGGTAGGTGTAGTTGGGAACGACCATGAACTTCGCATAGCACGGCCGCCCCAAGAGCGCGTGGTAGGCGTTCCTGAACGGGAGCACTTCGAACGTGAGGACTTCCTTGCGGAAGTTGTCCGGAGTGCCGAAGGTGACGGGGAGATCGATCCGCCCGAGCGGGACCATCTGCTTCCCCAGCACCACGCCGTGGATTGGGTCCGGCGAGGGATGGAGCCGCGCCTTGGGGATGCCAAGGGCTTGGAGCGCGTGGATGTAGAGGAGGATGAGGCCGCAGCCTCCATCCATCAGCACCTTGCCGAGGCGCTTGGTGCCGATGATGGGATCGACGACGAGCGGGTACCTCCCTAGGTACGGGATGTGTCGGGGGTGATCCGCCTTGTCAAAGGTGATCGCGGAGCTCGACCACTTGAGGTAGGTGGGCGTCGCGGGCTCGGTGAAGAGGACCTCACGGCGGGTGAGCTTCTGCCGGCGCTTGGACTCGTAACCGGGTGCCCCGCTGAAGACGACGTTGACGGCGCCGTCCTCGATGTAGACGTCGTCGCCGTCGACGTCCTCGAGCGTCGCGGTCAGTGGGTCCTGCGGCTCGTCCTTGGCGCCGCCTCGGAGCGTGCCCATCACGTGCTTCTTCAGGAGCCGGCAGTCCTTCATCTTGTGCTTGACGGGGCCCTCGTGATGCGGACACGGGGCCTCGAGCATCTTGTCGAAGTGTTCCTTGGGGACGAAGTTCTTGCCCCCTTTGGGGGAGTCTTGCGCTTGTCCGCTACGGCTACGAACTCGTCGTCGTCGTCGTCGCTGGGGCGCTTGTTTTCCTTGTTCTTCCTCTTGCGGGAGCGGGTGCCGGATCCCTCCGCGGCCTCGTCATCCGCCTTGGACTTGCCCCTGCCCGTGACCGCAGAGATGGCGTCCTCTCCCTCGGCGTGCCCGGTGGCGAGGTCGAGGAGCTCTTTCACGGACCGGGGCTTCCTGACGCTGAGCTCGCAGATGAGGCTCTTGCAGGTGGTGCCGAAGGTGAACGCGGTGATGATCTCAGCATCGGAGGCCTCGGAGAGGTTGTTGCAGAGCTTGGAGAAGCGCCTGATGTAGTCGCGCAGGCTCTCCCCCTTCTTCTGCTTGCATCCGCGCAGGTCCCACGTCGTGCTCGGCCTGGTGTAGGTGCCCTGGAAATTGCCGACGAAGACATCGTGCAGGTCCTCCCAGTCGTGGATGGTGCCCTCCGGCCAGGTGCTCGAGCCAGGAGCGGGCGGAATCTGCAAGATAGAGCGGAAGGTTGCGAATGATGAAGTAGTCGTTGTCGGCGCCGCCAGCTTGGCAACCAAGGCGGTAGTCCTCGAGCCACGTGGCGGGATCGGTCTCCCCATTGTACTTCAGCATCGAGGTCGGAGCTCGGAAACGAGAAGGGAACGGGCTTCGTGGATGCGTGAGCCGAACGCCTTTGGCCTCCTCGAGCTCGAGCTCGAACGGCGGAGATCCCACTTCCGCGACGGGCTCCGCGGTCGCCGCAAAGGCGTCGGGCTGCGGCTCTTGTCTTCCTCGCTGTCGTGCCATCCACCACGCCGCTTGCTGCATGCGTGCGGGGCGGTCGCCGCGGCGGTCGTCGTAGTGGCGCTTTCGCCGTCCGGGGGCGTTCTTCTCAGCGCGGGCTTCCGCCTTCCATCGGGCGTTGATGGTGTCCCTCGCGTCGCGGTTCGCCGACTCGTCGGCGCGTGGGACCTCCGGGTGGGAGGAGGCCTCGTGCTCCTCCTGGAGCCGTCGGTGCGACGCCGAGCTCGCCGCTTGCTGCACTGCTACCTCTGCCAGGAGCTTCTTGACCTGCTCGTGGGTCTGGCATGCCTCAGGGTCCTCAGGGACTGGGCATCGGCGCAGGAGCAGCGCAGCGGCTGCCAGGCTCTGGGAGGCTCTCCCAAACACCGGTGGGAGTTGTTCGGGGCCCTCGTCGCGGTTGATGCGATCGCGAACCTCACGAGGCCGAGCTCGTGCTCGTGGTTGCTGTCTTCCCTCCTGCTCAGCGAGGAGGGCTTCCTTCTCCTGAGCCGCCTCTCGTTCGAGCTCCTCGAGCTCGTCCAGGCGCGCCTTGACCCGGTCGACCGGTGGCTCGCGCTGGCGGGCCGCGGAGTGCTGAGGGGTGTGCTCGGAGTCACTCGAAGGGTGGCTGTTGACCGCACCCTTGGGGGTGTGGCACATGTAGCACTGACGTGTGGGGTCGCAATCCATGAGGCTCATCCCATCGAGGGCGAGCTCGAGCTCGTGGACGCTGGTCTGCCGGAGCTCGTCGCCCCAGAAGAGCGGGAGGCCCGGCTGCCCGTCGGGGTACATCTTGGCGTAGGCCACCGTGAACTCGTCGACCGACAGCGCGTCTTCGCCGTCGAGCTGTAGGACGACATTGGCGATGGAGAACGTGACGTCGCGGAATAGAGCCTGCGTGGGCTCACATCCTAGGATGTCAGGGAGCAGGTCCTTGATGAGGACGAAGAAACGATCCGCCGCCGCGCGGATGGGGCTGGCGGGCGCAGACGTCGAGCCTCGTCCCATGTCCGTGAGGACGGAGTCGGTGGCACCACGGAGGCGGCTGGGAATGTCCTCACGCCGCATCGGGCGGGTGAAGACTGCTCCAGCGAGGGACCTCTCCGGCTCGGTGCCGGCGAAGTCGATGGTGCCGAAGCGCAGCACGGGCGCTCCGGTCGTCGGTGAAGTGGAGGAAGCCATCGGAGTGGAGAAGCGTCGCACTAGCGTTGCCCCTACCTGGCGCGCCAACTGTCGTGGTCTAATACCACCGTCACAGTAATGTCTGGCTAATGCGTGCTCCGACGGCCTAGCTCTAGAGACAATGACACGGGATTTATACTGGTTCGGGGCAAATCGTGCTCCCTAGTCCAGTGTGATCACTATCCGAGCTCAAATGCTCATACCGGGGCTAGTACAAGCTGGGCGAGAGAGGGAAGAGGCTCCCAAGTCTCTATGATTGAGGCAAGTGCCAATATTGAGCGGAGGATGAGGGTGGAGAAACTGGATGCTGTGAAGCTGAGTGTCTTGCCCCAATCCGATGGCAAGGGTCCCCCTTTTATAGTTTGCAAGGAGGTATACATGGGAGCCATCGGGACCGAGGGCTTCTGGAAAGAGAGAGAGAAAGAAAAAGGGATGAAGTCGCGAGGGTAAAGATGTAAAAGAGCCGGCCGATGAGCTCGTGGCGTTGTCGAGAGCTCGATTCCGAGCTCGGAGGCGAGCCGGGCGTTGAAATTGATCATGGTCGTACGCGGGATTCGCGGCTTGGGCGGTGGTCAGGCGTCGCCATGTCTCCAATCGTAGTTGGAACGGGTCCTCTCGTCATGGGCGCGGCCATACCGCAGACGGGGTAGGCGTACATTGTGTGTACCCGCATGGTACTGTAGCGGAGTTGTTGGAGTTGACGGGGTATGGCGAGGTGATTGACTGACTGCCCTTTCACCGCTGTAGCCCAGCGTGGCTACAGTGTCCGTCAGAGAGTTGTTGAGCTTGTCAGAGAGTGGTTGACCAACTCCCGTACCCGCAGGCTTCTTTGAGAAGGCGGGCGGAAGAGCTCTCCTCTGGCGATGTCGTGAAGCTTGTCTCGTCGGAGCTCGAGCGAGGCGGAAAGAGGTCTCGGGATGAGGTCGAGCGCGGTGAGGATCTGGAGAGCTCGCCCACGGGAGAGCTCGAGCGAGGCGGAAAGAGGTCCCCGCCTAGGGAGCTCGTATGTGAGGGAGTTCGGGCGAGGCGGATGGTGGCTCCCCGTTGAGCTCATCCTCGACGCGGGCTTACTGGTCTCGGAGAGCTCGATCGGGACTGGGGCAGAGTCCCCGGTCATGAACACCCTGGCCAGGCGTTTAGGAGCTCATGTGCAACGGCTATCTCACGCGACGCGGTGGGACGTTCCGCCTTGCCATGTGTCCTGTGTAGTCGCTAGCCCGAGATCGTTGTTTGCGAGCTAAGTGTTCGCTTGGGGGTATCCCAAATATTGATCCCCCACAACAATCAAATTGTGTAATTAGTTTTTTTTACCTACATTTTACGCTCTATGCATGCGTAAAGAGATTCGATTTGACGGGTACTATAACACTTTTTTGGTTCACTTTTGGGTCTGCATGGGAACTAAACAGGCTCTGAGATAGACAAGTGAGCCTTATATTAATTGGAAGAGCTAACTGTTGTATGGTTGGGCTAAGAGAAGGATATATAAAACTTTACAGCCGGCAAGACGGCTGTATTATTAATAGGTTGCCATGTAGGGTATTATTAATAGGTTGCCATGTAGGCATGACATGGCAGTATATTTAATAGAAGAGAGAAGAAATGAGCGTCTTCTAGATGAAACTCTCTCTACACGATTACGAACTATGACTCATAAAATTAATACTATGAAACACTAGAATGAAACGTTGCATTGAGAACAAGAGTTCTATCAAATTTCATTATCTTGGAAACAACACAATGAAATTACTTAAACTTCTAGCCATGCCTTCTCTTTAAACCATTCTTATTTGCTTTGGACGTTATACCGCATATACGCACACTGTATAAAACCATTGAGGGTAAGAATATCTCATGTGAGCATAGAGCAAGATCGTGTAATCTTACCAATTCAGAATTTTTTTTGTTGACATTCATGATGCTTTGGCATTTAACCACACTATATGAAGAACTACGTTGAAGATCTCTAGTTTGTTTTTTTTGCTAATTGATGACATCCTAGGACTAATCTTTCGATGCTAAGTGATTGATTTAGATTGGAGATTGGCTAAGCTAAGGGTGAAGCATGGTGGTCATGGTGGATGGATTGAGGTGATCCAAAAGATGACCAAGTGCTTGCTTGGCATGGATTTGCGATCGAGGTGATCAAAATAGGCTCAAGGTGAAGGTATAAACTTATGGCCATTTTGATTTCACACTCAAAAACACCATAGAGGGTGTGAGTGTTTTAGGATCAATAGTCAGACAATAAAGAGGGGAAAATGTCGAAAACATCGATCCTCATGTGCCTCTAGGTTCAACAATCATATGCATGCATTCCTAACCTAGAGATCTAACTAAAATCTTTCAAATTTATTGTGAAAATGTTAACACAAGAGCACATGGAGATGTACACGTGGTGGTGTTAGCGCATTTGGAAAGATGGAGAAGTTAGCGGCGGACACCGCTCATGCAAACGTCGGATGGCAGCGGGCGCGTCCAGCGCATGGTGGCTCGCTTAGCGCTGAAGTGGTGCGCCGGAGCATCCGGCAGTGGAGTGTCGGACGACGGGCGTTGAGGGTTTAGCGTCCGGCACGTGTTGGGACGCTGTGTGCGAAGAAGTGAGCGTCAGACGTCGTGGTAGCATCCGGCGCCAGGTGCTTAGCGTCCGGCGGTGGCGGCATTTGCAGGCCGTTCTAGACTGCGTCCGGAGCCTCGTTGGACGCATCTCCAACGTGTGCGTCCTGCGCACGTTATGTTTTGCGCGCCAACGGTCACATTTCAAACGGTCATTACACGTGGCTCCTTCTGGTGCGCCGAACGCCACTGTGCAGCGTCCTGGCGCCCCTCTCTGGCGCGTTCGGCGCCCCTGCGGGAAAAAGTTTTGGAGTGCAGTGTTTCCCCACTTCTATAAATAGATGGGTGAGCGGCTCTAGCTCTCTCTCTCTCTCTCTCTCGTGAATATTTTGAATCATTCCATACACTTTGAGCTAAGCAAAACAATTCCCCACTTGGTTGAGAGCATAACTTTGAGAGATTGGGTGAGATTCAAGTGCATTGCTTTGTGAGTTGCATTTAGAGGCACTTGAGGGTCATCATTGCCGGTGATTTCTTGTTGCTCTTGGAGAGCACCACTGCTAGACCGGCTCGGTGATTGTTGGAGACGTTGGGAAGAGAAGGTGATTGTTCTTGCCCACCTTCGGTGACTTGTGAGGGGCACTTGAGTGGATGCGTGTGTCGTTGAGTTACCCCTCAATTGTGTGGTGTTAACATGGCCTAAAGAGGCAAGGCGTGCACGCCACCTTGATCCACTGTTGAGACGTTCAACACAACCGGAGATTAGCTTAAGGGTGCTCAAGTGAACACCGGGTGAACAAATCAAGTGTCATCTCTTGTGTTGATTTTTTTTCTCGGTGATTGGTTGACTTGCCTCGACGTGTCGGTATAACCTCTCCTCGCTACCTTGCATTTACCTTGTTTTATATCTTATGCTTGTGTAGTATTGCTAGTTGAGTTATTTGATTATACTTGTCACTAGTACCGAAAACTGTTTGGGTGAAGGGCGCCTAGGATTTTACGTGGCGGGCAGAGGCGCCCGTCACCCACAGAAGGTCACGGCATGGTTAATCAAAGGTTTATCCGTGGCGGGCCACTTTGCCCGTCACGGTTAATAGATGAACCGTGGCTGGCACATTAGGATGCCCGCCACGGTAAAGATTTTGAAAAAAATAAAAAAGGCAAAAACCCTAGACAGGCCCGCCAAGCCCATCCATGGGCCCGCCGAGCCCATCTAGGATTAGGGATCCGCCGCCACCATTGCTCATCGCCCGACGTGGTTCTTCCGCCGCCCCCGCCCGGATCGCGTCTTCCGCCACCAGCCCCGCTCAGATCCGCCGGGCCCGGGGCCCTCCACGCCCGGATGCGTCGCCGCGCCGATCCGCTCGCCGGCCGAGATCCGCCGCGCTCCGCGGTGAGATCCGCCGCGCCCCAACGGGATCCGGGCCGCCGGGATCCGCTCTAGGGAGGAGGCGCCGACGCCGAGGAAGTAGCCCGGCCGTCGAGGAAGGATGTGCCGCCATCGAGGAAGGAGGTGCCGCCTTCAAGGACGGAGGCGGCGCCCCACGACGCCGCCTTGCACCGCAGAATCCGCCCCCCGGAGGAGGGCCGTCATCGAGGAAGTAGTGCCGGCCGCCGAGGGAGAGCGAGAGAGGCGCCTCGGAGCGGGGGAGAGGCGTCGGCCACCGGGAGAGGAGCGAGGGAGAGTGCGCGAGGGAAGGCTGCGTCCGCGTGAGGTGCTGTGCGGCGGTGTCCGGGGTGGGAGTGGGGACGTCCGGGATTGGGATGAGTTAGGTTTTAAGTCTTTGTGATATATATACACATAACGTTATCGGGCCCCCGAATGTGACAGAGCCAACCAATTTATAAGAAATCAAGTATAATTCGCAATCACCGAAGCAATCGCAGTCTACACTTGAGTCCATATAAACCCGGTATTCCGGAAATCTCAGAGTGATTTCAAACTCATCAACAATACAACCAAGATCGTTGAGCTCAGTAGTTCAAATCCGCAGGTATCTTAAACCAATTTCAAATATATTATAATCAGAGTGCGATGAACACATTTGTTTACAAAGTAGTTCAGAGTGCGGAAGTAAGTAGTTTTCAAAAACCAAATCGTTGTACAGCGGAAATAAAAATAAGATAGTGCCAACATAATGTCACCCTTGTATTAGCATGAGACAGGGAAGTATGGAGACTGCCATGCCCTAGGCATTATTCTTCAACCACAGCAACACACAACAGGCTAGGACCATGCAAGACGGAGTCACCTGCAACAGTGGGAAATAACCCGTGAGTACTCAATTGTACTCCGCAAGACTTACCCGTCTGAAACCAGAAAATAAGGAAAAGACTCCAAGGAGTATGCTTGGCTTTTATCTAGAGCCGGGCCGACTCACATTTAATTTCACAAATAAAGGTTGTTTAGTGAGCCTACACATACTACTTGAATTCTTCCAAGTAAAAAGGTTACTTATTTATATACATAACCATAAATCCTGTATAGTCAAGGTTAAAGACATATGCTCAGTAATATGTTTAATCGAGCATCCGCGTTCCGGCGAAGTGGGGCCACTACGGCTCCAACCGGCTAGGGTTTCACCACCAGGGCGTCGAGGCGTAACACGGGGGCGCATCTTTGGGACGGCCGGAGAGGCTGGCTGGGTTGGCCACGGCGAGCAGGAAGGCGGGCGGTGCTCACCCGGCGAGACGGCGGCGGTGGAATCGCCCGATTGGGCCGTTTCATGGGCTCGATTTGGGACGGTGAGTTGGACGCCGATGTAGAGGGGATGGAGGTGGAGCTCGGAGCGTGTTTTGGAGGGCTACGATGCGGTGGTGGTGATGCTCGACGCCGGCAGCGGGCGATGGTGGCCGCGGTGGCGTACCAGAAGGCTGCCGCTTGTTCCCCGGCTCGAAAAGAGAAGGGCGGGGGGTGGAGTAGAGCACAAGGGACGCGGTCGGCTTCCCCTTCACGGCGGCACCGCGGTGGTGCGGGAGGAGTGCAACACGCGGCACGGTGGCGGCAAGAACGTGACAAGGTGGCCGCCGGGATCTTTAGAGACGGATCAAGGTCAAAGCGTCACTAAAGATCAATCAAAACCCTAATTTGACTGTTTTGGCCTGTGCATCGAGATTCGTGCTGATTCAGGAAAAACTCCAATTGAATGAAATGTTCCTCATAAAATTCTGAGCATTTCACCTATACAAACTTTCTCCTAATTCGGCCTAGATTAGAAACTGCGATCAGTCGAAGACAAACTACTCTGAAGTCAAAGTAAACCCTAATTCTAGACGAATTCAAACTATTTTCGACTTTTTGAGCATGATCCACCCACTTTCATGAAACGAGCCTGTAACACCGTTTGTTCTATACTAAATTACCCACACTTTTCATGAAGGGTGCACGCACATGCAACAAACCTAGCTAGGACTTTTAAGCAAAACAAGACAATTCACTATTAAAGTCAAACAAGGTCAAATCAAGTCAAACTATCATTATAAAACATAATTAGGGAACACGACCAACATCGACTTTGCTCTAACACCTTCTAGACAGACATATCTCAGAATAAATAAATATTAAACAACTAAATATGCAAGCATTTCATACATGAAATAATAAGACAAAGCATATCAAGCAAATTCAATGCATTTAAACATGCAAATGACATGTATCATTTTATGTGCATAAATGCATATGATCAAATGATGATTATGCTCATGAAATCTTTGATGCTAATGACATGCCTAACACCGAGGGTGTTACAAATCTACCCCCTTAAAGAAATCTCGTCCCGAGATTTGGTGTTACTTAGCACTTGTTTGAAAAACATGGGATAAGTCTCACGAAGATACTTTTCTATTTCCTACGTGGCATCATTCTCATCGGGGGTCCTCTATGGAATCTTGTACGATCTTACAATCATGTTGCATGTTGCTTTTCCTCCGATATCCAAACTTCGGATTGCTTCTTCAAAATAAGTCAAATTGATGTTGACATGAATTTCTGGCTTGAATACATTTTCCAAGTACTCTCGGACATTTCTCCGGTTGTAACCATGAAAGGAACTAAAAACCTGTCTTCATAAATCTAGGTAGCGCACTTGCTACACTAGTTTTTCCTAGATAGGTACCTATCATTCTTGATGCTAACCTTCTTTTCGATTCTAAGGCTTTCAATTGCTCTTCATGGTTGATGCTTGAGATAATCGTAGTCTCTATCTTAGAAATTCCAAGGTCTTTTGTACTCGTCGGTATAATTTAATTTTTTTTTTTCCAACGTGTTGGAATTTCTCATGGCTAAGATTCTAAGGTATCTCAACCATTATCATCTTTGCTGGACTTGAGAGATTTTGAAACTAACATCCGATTGAGATAAATAATGTTGATCCTTAATTATCTTGCAAGCTATTCAAACCATGAGCATTGGGTGCTCTCTTTGATCAAATAAAAAGCGACACATGCCCATAAAAGATGATACTACCCATGGAGATGGTCAGCAACTTCACTTGTCCATCTCTTCTTGTAGTCTGTTAATGTTGATGTCGGTGACCGCTCTTCCAAAAATCATCTTATTTGCCATTCCAAGGCAAGGCTCAAATTCAAGGATTGTATAAAGATCTTTCAACATGATATAGAATAGATGATCAAGGAAAGTATTTGTAGAAACAACACACTAGTGTAGTTTTGACAATGAGTCATGACTAGTAACGACGATACCAAATAGCGTGTGTCGAAGCGGCACACCTTGTGCCCGCACGATCCACGAGGAGGCTCCCGGTTTCGTCCACGGCACCATCGGGTTATAAATCACAACACCATAGCAATTCTACAACTAACGTGATATTTTATCGACATCGACGGACCTTGCACGGATAAGCATCACATGCAAGTTGGGGTTAAGAAAACAAGAAGTATCACATGATTCAAGAGGCAAAAGAGTGATCTTCGGAAGATTGATCTCTGAACTCTCTTATCCTTATACTTAATATGATGGTCGTCAACTATTGGGTATAATTTTCTTCAATCTTGAAGTGTGCTTTCATTGTTTCTTTGAGTTCCTGATTGATGAAAGAATTGTTGTTGTCTATTTTCACGTCCTTGATTATCTGTCTTCCAAGAGAATTTTAACCAAACGTTATGCAACATTGGAGGGTGCAGCAATTTGAATCCTCTTCTATTGATGGAATATCAAGGGTGCAATGTGCCTTCGGACTCTAGGCGTCGACATTGTGATAGCCTTTGGTTTGCATGGATGATAAAGCACTTCCAATTTGTCCTAAGATACCGTCTTTATCTGCCTTCCTTGTCTCATCTTTAGCACGTCTCAAGTGAAGGTCAATTCAGGATTTTTGTATCTGGCATAAAGGTGACACACCTCTATGTAGCTTCATGGCACAAATCCTCCAGAGTATGTACTTATAGTTGAAATTTGAATTCTGTCTTTGGGTAATTCACCTCAAGTTTCCTAGTTGCCGGGAGGCATAAACAATTACCCATCTTTCTTGTATAAGTGCACATCAAAACTTGTACCATAGGTACTACAAACACATCAAAAGGTTCCTCCCATCAGACGCACGCACAAACACTAAGGCGATTGTTAACAACTCTCGTAAAAAGTACAAAAGTCGGCTCACACTTCCGGTGTTTACATGAATTTTCTATTTTCCTTACAACAATGTTGTCATGGGTTGGGAATATCAGGTCGGTTATAAATTGATAACCTGACTAAACGTAAGAAAAACTCCAAACCATAGTGACAAATGTTATTGTCTTCAAATTCATAGTCACTTTCGGACTATATTTGGATCCACAACAATATCGTCTTCGGATAGCACACGTCCAAGGAACTGCACTCTCTTCAATAGAATTTTCTACTTGTTGGAACTTAGCATAGCACTAGTTTTCTTCGAAGTTGGTCAATGCTATTCTCAGGTGTTCCACACGGTCTTCATTATTTCTGTATATGCCACAATGTTATCGATAAACATGACCATGAAGTTATAACTTGGGCGTGCATACCAATTTCATCTGGTACATAAAATAAGCTAGAGAATCGTCAAGTCAAAAGACATGACAAAAAGACTCACAAAGCCTATATCTTGTAGAGAAGCGGTCTTCAAAACGTCTTGTGATCACATCTTGTATTCTTTGGTAATCTAGATGAAGATCGATCTAGTTAGTATCCGACAATCGACCAGGAGAAAGTCAATGCCGGGAATCGAATATTTATTCATATCTGCTACCGCATTGAGTGGTCGGTACTCCACACACATACTAAGGATTAATCCTTCTTCTTTACAACAATTTAGGACATCCTTATGATGAAGAACTTGATTGGAGTGAACTTTGATCCAATAAATCTTGCACCTGTAGCTTCAATTCGGCTAACTCATTTGATGGCATCCTAGGTAGCCTTCCAAAAATAGGTGTTATTCCCGGTACTAATCGACACAAACTTCACACCTTTATCCGATGTAGCCCTAACAAACTTCGGGAAAAACATCCAAAACTCAACATACCACGATACATATCGATGTAACCGATATCCTGCAGGTAGAGGAAATAACGATAGGCAATTGGTGCGGATCCTCGGGGTTCTTTTCCATCTTGGGAGTCTCTCAAGATAATTGCTCATCTCAAAGTGTCCATAATTGCTCCACATCATATTCATCCAACTTAATTCCAAAATGACATCTAGCTCCAACGGAACAATACTATCAGAGAAGTTAAGATTTTCTTAACTCTCAATCTTACTCCCTGTATCACTTATTATATGCTCAATAAGTCGATTAATCTTTGCCCAACTGACATGATATCCACGTTCCAATTCAAATATCTCCCATGATGCTATTGTATATATGTTAGACTCATAACCGAATGTAAAGATTCGAGGTCGAACAAAACAACGGCATTAAAATTTATTGACTAGGCACGCGTCGATGGTTACGGTCCTTCTTCTTGGATCTCTTCGTTATGGTTGTACTGCGGTTGTCCAAAGTCTGGCTTGTTGGCTAGTTCTTCCTCGGGTGAGGATAAAATATCAAAAGTGTCCAAACTTCTCACAACCATTGTAATTGTTTCCCATAAGGGGTCTGTACCTAGCACTCTAAATCGTCTTGCTCTTCTACCTTTGGGTGACATAGGATTTCTTGTACCGAGGGTTTTCATATTGTGGTTCCTTCCGGTGGTGCATCTTGAAATCCGGCACTAACCGAAGATAACCAATCAGCGAGGCAAGTGGAAGTGTCTTTCTAAGCTAAGCCATCTTCAAAAGGGGATTCTTCTTGATCCTAGTGGCAGAACAAGTGTTGTTATAGTTGTCTTCCCCATGCAGGGTAGGGAAGGATTTTCCTGTATGAAGTTCCAATGGTATTTATCCTCCTAATACGGAATCCTCTCTGAAACTAGCTGACTCCTTGGCTTCGAGTTTTCGGACACTAGGGTATAGCAAGATAAATTGTCGAAGGCATGTAGGTACCCAGTTATTGTTTTGGCACTCTGCATTGCCCTCATAAGTTCATCTGCTACATAGTGATCCCACTGATGCACTTATAAGCCTCACAAAAGTTTGTGTGGCCTAGTCCAGGTAATAAAACTATTAACTGGGTAATTGTCACAATGGTGAGAACACCATATTTCTACTAGTCCATCCAACAGGTGGGTGGTACACTTAGTCTTCAATGTTTCTTCAAACAAAGTAGGCCAAACTTGATTTCCAAGGTCAAGTTACTTGTTAGTTTCTCCGAGGCTGACGGGATTTGATATACGTGGAAATCTTTTGGATGCGCAATCGATTACTTCACTCTTATGGTGTCCACAACAACCCTACATGGTGTCACGCAATATATTGCGTACTCTCCCGAGAGTTAGTTAAAGAATAGCTCTTGGTTAATGAGAGAGGGTGGTGGTATTCGTGGGTTTTCTTCTTTAGCGATTGCGAGGATCGAGGCATCTCCACATGTCCTAAGTGGTGAATACGAGTCGATAATTCCAATAGTGAATATGGATATTAAATTAGAGCTACTTGAATTTATTGAGAAGTCAACAAATAAAGGTAACCATAATTTAATCATAATATCACCACAACAATAATACACCAAAACTATGTGTAGTGCACACATAATGCACAAAACTTCGGAGAGCTTGTATCCTTCATTAAATCCATCGAGGTTGGTGGTTCATTTAATGAAGTCCGGTGATTAATCCATCACTTCATTTCCAAAGGATCCATTGTTGAAATAAAATCTCATGAGAAGGATTAAGCTAATGATAAAGCTAGGATACATTTCGCAACAAGGATCACGTGAGAAACTTAACATCAAGCGTGTACATCTATGGAGACGAGGCATATCTATGGACGTCAATGAAGCGTTCAACATGCCACTTCCATCATCAGTGTCCTACGGATCATCATCCTTTCCATGACGCGTGAAGATAGTATGTATTGGACAACCATTTATACTCCTTTCTTTGTAGCCATGTTGTATCTCATTAATCCTTTGAACACTTCCTAATTCTGCCGCCTCAAGCGATCATTCGACCTCTCATTTCCATGAAGTCACGGGTCAAGAAGGAAAAGGCATCACTCACGCTTTTCACTTTCGTACTCTAAGCCTTTGCTAGGTTGGTCTCCTTATAGGCTATACTAGCTAACCTTGGCTCTAGGTACAATACTCTTTTTAGCACTACCGTGTGGCACTATAGATTATTCTTTCTAGGGGGTCGAGCTAATCATTAATGTTGTAGATCAACAACATTCGCTCAAAGCTGGATTCTTCTTCTTCTCACAATTCATGGTGTCTCAATTATTCCGACATCTTGTGCGTAGCCTGCAACCCTCGAGTTGCTACTCGATTTATTTCGCATTCTCCGAGGTTGCATAGTTAACGGTGGTTGCTTGTGAAGCATACCAACATTCTGCTTGCCGCTAGCACTTCTTGTATTGATCCCTCTCACTCTAATCTTGTTGGCCACTTTCATAGCATTCTAGCACTAGTGCTCCTTGCCATCAATGATCCAAAGTGTGGCAAACATGGTACTTACGGTCTTGCATAAGGTACCATTCCTTTCATCGAAGTTGTATTCTCGTTTGGATCCCATTAGCAACACTTTAGGTCATCTCTCGGAATTCTCGGTGTGGATGTATACTTCGAGATCCTAAGATTTCTTTCGTCAGGAGTCTCCTTATTAAAACAACCACTACTAGTTATTCGGTACAAGGGCCGGTGGTAACAAGGTAACAAAGTTTGGTTATTTTTGTGAGAGTAAGACTAAAGTTGATCACTTTTATCGAAAAGGGACGAGTACCTTAACAAGGGACGATCAGAGGAGAAAAGGAGAGAAAGAGGAATGCATTTCCATTTTATTTAGTTGAATGCATGCATGCGATAACCATTATAAACATGATGCATGAGCGTAACTTACGTCCTCACAACATTAGGAAAGATTAGTTGCTACTCGATTTATAAATGGTGGCACAACCAACGTTCTCTCAAAAGAAAACAACTCGCAACTAGTCGATCTACACGATATGCGTGGTTAGTGTACCTGTAATTTCATTTCAGCCCACAATATAATTATGCAATGCATGAATTTAAATTGCATATACCTGCTTCGTCAGGTCCACCCGACGGCATCGCATACCTTGCGGAAAAGCATATTTTACACCCAGCACACCTGTGTACCCATACACAAGTCTACAGGGGCACTACCCGACCATGGAGCTCTCAAAACATTTTATTTTTACCCCCTAGACCGGCGTTTGTCCGATCATGCTCTCACAGCTCACATCCTTACCTTGGGCGTAGAGACATTGAACATCATTTACCTGAGGCGTAGAGGTATTTCGATCCATACATGACTACTCAAGTGAGTAGCCCGCATTACTCTTGGCCGCACGACAAACGGGTCACAAACAACAAAATATGATGCAATAACCCATCCCAGGTTAGTAAGGCCACCTGACTGTCCTTAATTGGGCATAAAGGGTATGACCATGGCACTACTAATTTTGCAAACCTTTTACTCACACCACTTAAAAGATTTTGTTTCGCAAAATTTTCACAAAAGATTAGTGGTTCATTTTAATTTAAACACCAGATCGGATTTTAAAGTCTTGAACTAAGCTCGATGCAACCGTGGATGAGAGCCGACCAATTTATAAGAAATCAAGTATAATTCGCAATCAAGGAAGCAATCTTGAGTCTACACTTGAGTCCATATAAAACCGGTATTAGGAAATCTGAGTGATTTCAAACTCATCAACAATACAACCAAGATCGTTGAGCTCATTAGTTCAAATCCTGCAGGTATCTTAAACCAATTTCAAATATATTATAATCGAGTGCAATGAACACATTTGTTTCTGAGTAGTTCGAGAGTGCGGAAGTAAGTAGTTTTCAAAAACCAAATCGTTGTACAGCGGAAATAAAAATAAGATAGTGCCAACATAATGTCACCCTTGTATTAGCATGAGACAGGGAAGTATGGAGACTGCCATGCCCTAGGCATTATTCTTCAACCACAGCAACACACAACAGGCTAGGACCATGCAAGATGGAGTCACCGCTTGTGATGGGAAATAACCCGTGAGTACTCAATTGTACTCATAAGACTTACGTAAAACGAAAGAGAAAATAAGGAAAAGACTCCAAGGAGTATGCTTGGCTTTATCTGGGAGCCGGGTGACTCACATTTAATTTCACAAATAAAGGTTGTTTAGTGAGCCTACACATACTACTTGAATTCTTCAAGTTAAAAGGTTACTTATTTATATACATAACCATAAATCCTATATAGTCAAGGTTAAAGACATATGCTTAGTAATATATAAATAAAAGTATAAGTAACTTGATCATAATTTTAACAGCGGCAACATATGATAATATAACATATATTGTGATATTAAGACTACGATGTCGCGGAAGCATCCGGGTTCTCACCGACCGGGAGAGATGGCGGTCGAATCGATTGCAAACCGGTGGCGAATACCTGTCATAAACCGAGGTCTACGTCATGATTTGCGGGACCCGATCACTCCCGGGATGTTACGGGACGTAAAGTCACCGGTCTTGCCGGCTACCCCCTCCTTCTCGGGCCACCAAGTGAGCAAAGCAACGAGGGCGACCCTCGTGCGCATCTTCTTGCGCCCAATAACACACCAACCACGCCAAGGAGGAGCGATCGCTGAGCATGGCCGGCCCCTAACATTCCCACGAGCCGTGGCTCACGACCCGGCGGAGCCTACTATATGAGCAAAATGCGTTCAACTTCCGACCCGGCCCCGACAAAGGGGTAAGTCCTTAATCGTCGAGATGGAAAGACCACAACATCCATCCAATCTAAGCATGTTTTATTAATCGGGTTCTCGCGGTAGACTTGTTAGTCACCCATGTGACTAACCACAAACATCCTCTCAAGTGACCGGAATCTTTGTCTACTACAATCACCATCTTGAGCATTTATAACCTAGACCTCTAAATAGGATAGGATAACAACTTCAACAAGGATATATGTGCATCAACGGTTTCAACCATTTTTCTAAACTTAATGCATCAACATATAAAAGGACTTAAATCAATTTAGTTAGAAAGCATAGGAAAGGGCAAAGCATGCACCGGGCTTGCCTTCGAAGAGGGTTAGAAGGTGCCTTGGGCACTTCGCAGCTTGACGACATGTCCTGCTTCTTCTGGAACTTCCTCTTGCTGCACTTCTAGATGTGTACCTCTCCTTCCTGCTGCTCCTCGATTTCCACGTGCTCTCTTTCCGTCGATCCAATATGAATGTGTATGCAAAGATGAATATTAAGGAATGCATGATTGACAAGGAATGGATGAATGCCTTATGATGTATGATCTTAGTAAGTGGATATCTCTTCTGTAGAAACACAGTTATAACTACACAGAAACACTTATAATCTACATCAAGCAAACACCCTATTTCACTAATCACTAGAAAATGGCAGCTAGACATCTTTGTCAGTAAAAACGATCACACGGGGAGTTCTATAACTCCAAATGCAGCAAACAAATACTCGTTGGAAAGCTAACAAAATTCTCTACAAAAAACATTCCATACCACTCTGACCTAATTCTATCATCTACAGCCTCAAAAACAGCAAAAACAGAGACTCTGTTTTCAGGCAACCTACAACTTACAACTCTCATAATAATTCATCTAAGCATGCACTTCACTTGGGACTTTTCAGCAAGCAAACCAAGTCATAATCTATCAAATAAACCTCTTGAACAAGCCAAAAGATAAACTAACGCACATGAAATGACATTCCCTAAATAAACACTACACATGCACACTTTAAAATATAAAGCTAGAATTAAACTAGTTTACCAAAAACACAATACCAGCAAACCAACCATACCAACAGGTCCTAATCATGCTAGGAATAAATAATATATTAACCAAAGCATATTACCCTAACATAAACATGCATTTCTAAGGCATTTACCATGCAACACAATTATGATAAATACATAAACACCTCAGGAAATTCTACAAAAAATTACCAGAGCATCCTACTGGTCTACAAAGGCTATCATAAAAAAATCTCTAGCAAAAACATGCATATACTGTCCTACACAAAATGACAAGCTAGCAATAAAACTAGGCATGAAAATACTTTGTACTATGAAAAGCATCAAACTGCCTAACTATGAGCATGAAATGCTTCATAACAGTAAGAAATGCATGTACAAAAAGTATCATGGTAAAAACCCTATTAATTATTTTTTTCTATGAATTTCCTAAGAAAGCATGATACATAGCACATAAATCAAAAATGGTATTTCCACCACAGAACCTAGGGTCAAACATATTTTTCCCATGCTGCACATCACAAATCATGAACATTTTGCACAGGAACCACTATTTTATCATGCACCAAAAATAAGCTATGCATTTATCTAATTTCATGGCATTTACTAGCATAAATATAAATAAATATAAAAACTACCAAAAAACCACATCTCATATTTTTCTAATATAGATCAGAGCATAACAAACATGACAAAATTTGTCTCACCCAAATCCGAGCTAAAATGACCAAGTTATGAATTAAACAAGGCAGGGCATGCAAATGCGGAAAATAAAAACATAAAGGATATTCTACTGACGGCTGGGGCCGCTTTGTCATAGACACCGGGACAGGGCACGGCCGCGGCGATGGATCTCGCCCGATGGTGGGGTTCGGGCGACGCTATGGGCATGGATGGACTCTCATCGAGGGCGCATCCATTGAGGTGTACTTGGTCGTTGCCTCGACGACGGCACCTAAGGTGAGCTTGCCGGAGACTATGGCGGCGGCGGTGACCATGGCGGGCCCCCGGCCAAGCTCTCGCGGACGGCGCAGGCAAGGCGCAGGCGCAGTATGGGCTGTGGGGGTCGGTGGCGACCGACCGCTGATTGGCGGCCAGGATGGTGCAGCTGGCGACGTTCGACGACGCGGACGCCGACGCGGGCCGCGCAAGTAACGGCTGACATCCGCTGCTCCGGAAGGGCCACTACGTCTAACCGCTAGGGTTTCACCACTAGGCGCCGAGGCTAACACGGGCGATGTTGGGACGGGCCGGAGAGGCTTCCTGGTGGGCTGGCTACGGCAGGCCGAAGCGCGCGGTTTCACCGCGAGACGGCGGCGGTGGAATTGCCCGATTGGGCCGCTGCAGGGCTCGACGGACGGTGAGAGTTGACGCCGATGTAGAGGGGATGGAGGCGAGCT